>JAODAL010009264.1:0-112071 GCA_025379985.1 Phyllomedusa bahiana | reverse complement strand
TTCTCCAATTCGATTTCAATCGCTGCACACGGTTTGGGGAGACCCTACAAGTGAGGAAAGTTAAGACTCTACCACTCTAATCCCTTTCTGCAAAGATAGTCTGGCAGAAAGATAGTCTGGCATTGAGGAAAAAAATGAAGAGCCATATTATTATGACCTTGGGGCGAGAACGGGTTTAACAAAGAACTAAAAGGTTTATAAATAGCCAGAAAGTGAAAGATTTGGAGGGAATGAAAATGATGGGGCAAGGATATACATACTTATATATTTTTATGTGATTTATCTTTATGTTAAGCTGGGAAATTTTCCTTGCCAACGACTTAAGGCGTAAATACATTTTTAAGTTTTTCCACTTCAATATGCGAACATTCTTTCATAAAAACCGGTCATGGAAACCACATTAGTTACCTCTGATAAAAAAGGAGTCGTTGTGGACTTTCAGTGCCTTGTTATTATTAATTTAGCAGCATGGATAATGTGGCAGATAAGCATATGGTTTACTGGTGGAATGGACTCGATTCCAATCAAGAAGAGAGAAAATTCTGGGTCTTTAGGCCATGACACCTGTGCAATAGCAGAAGGTAGAGTGAGTGCATTATGCCAAAACTCTTGAATTAAAGGACAGGACCAAAAAATGTGGAATAGGGAGTCATACATATTACAGGATCTTCAACCTAGTGGTGATGAGTTTGGGTAGATCTTAAAGGGGTTCTCCGGAAAAAGAAGAAAACTAAATAGATAAACTACATGTCATAATGAAAAAAATCCTAAATACCTTTAATTAGAAAAGACTGTTTGTTTTTCTAGGGAATAATCATTATATGAGAATAAAATGGTCACCGGGCTCCTTCTCAGCAAAAACCTGTTCTACAGGAAGTAGGACAGGCTCTGTGAGGTGCTTCCTGGTTAGACTGACTGACATCACTGAGCATGTGCTGTGCTCAGTCAGACAGATTTGTAGTATAAGGGACGGCTCTGCAGAGTAGAAAGGAGACTGAGGACTGTACACACACCTATTTATAATTTGGTGTGGATATACTGTAGAATCTATAGCTCAGCTGGGATGAAGCATGGGGCTGTGGGAAATGTAGTTTTCATACAGTGCACCTAGCAACTGTAGCTCCGCCCACTAGCCCAGTGAGTAGAGAGATCCAACATGGCAATATAACAGCATTTGTCAGTGGTTCACACACTGGATTGTGACAGATAGTTACTGCTTATCTTTAAGCTAGGTTCACACGGCTTAATTGCGGAACGTATTTCGCCCCGCAATTACGCCGTTTGCACGGGGGCGGGGCGGGAGCGGACCGGGCCGGCAGCCCGCCAGCCCCATAGACATTCATTATTCTCAGCGAGTATACGCTGTGAATAATTGACATGTCACTTCTCTCCCCGCTCACCGTATTGTCCAAGCGGGGAGAGGAGACGTAATCCATAGTTCTCTATGAGAACTGTGGATTACCGTAATGACTGAGACGTATTTCAGCCCGTAATTCGCGCAGTACGGGCTGAAATACGTCCCAGAATAAGCAGTGTGAACATAGCCTTAGAATTCCTCCACTGTACTTATTTTTTGGGTTTCTCACACAACCCCTTTAAGTTGGTATAATACCATCTAGTAAGAATTTTTTTAGTATTGTTCTGCAAAACACGAGCCCACACTATAGCTTTTTTTCCCTCTGTGCCTCAGTGGAGGCCTTCCCTAAGTCTTTCTCCCAGCTTTGAATATTAGCTGTTTTTACAAACTGGAAGTCTTTGAGTAGGATATTTAGGTTGACATGTCTGAAAACTGTCTTGGTCTAGGACTTTTCTTGTTGCCCATAGCAACCAATCAGCGTTCCCCTTTCATTTCATATAGAGCTTTGAAAAAATGACAGTGGCGCTCTGATTGGTTGCTTTGGGCAACAAGAACAGTCTTAGACCAAGACAGTTTTCAGACATGTCCCCCTTAGTACCTACCTTCTTGGGAGAGTGTTTTTAAAGATGGTCAAAACAAGCCCTAATATATTGTATTTCCTGCAGTTGTTTTTTCTTACAAAAGTATCAAATTGAATATATATGAAATGGTCTCTTAAAGGGATTTTATATATCTCTACCAGTTGGTTAAACAGAGCAAATAGGTTTATCAAATGAGTTTATACCTAGACCTACCCAATTGTCTAATAAAAGATTAGGATTACAGCTGGGGAATAAAGATTGAAGAGGAGGTGAGAACAGGTGACAACACTTTACAGTATTGAGCTGAGCCTTGTATTGGAGGTAAGTATAGTTAACTCTGTCCACTGTCATTAAAAGGATTAATTAACCAGGGCCATAAAGTAGGAATGCCATGTATAGCAGGTTCTGTGGCAGCCCATTGTTTATCAGGGGAAGAATTCCACCACAATTAATCTGGTCCAGAACTGTCATCATACAATAAATAATGATTTTTAAAAATGATAAAATCATGGATTAGTGAGGCCTAGACCTCCCAAGCTCATTTTACACATCATAAGGGATATGGCGAGCCTTGTTTTTTAGTCTGCTACAGAGAATTGAGTTGTCAGTGAAAAGCATTAAAAATGTGACCCGGAAGTGGACAGGTAAAGTTCTAGGGAAATACAATATCTTAGGTAAGATAATCCTCTTGTACAATATAATACTGCCCAACCAAGAGTTATCAACCTGGAAGATTCCATCTAATTCAAGCTGAATTGATTTCAGCAAAGGAAGATTATAGGCCTTAGCTAATATAGAACTTTTTTTGTTAAGTTATTACCTACAGTTGAAACCAGAAGTTTACATACACTGTATAAAAATACACATATGCATGTTTTTCTCACTATCTGACATGAAATCTGAATAAACCTTACCGTTTTGGTCAATTAGGATTACCAAAATTATTTATATTTGCAAAATGCCAGAATACTGAGATAGAGAATTTTTAAGACATTTTTATTACTTTCTGCAAAGTCAAAACTTTACATACACTAGGATTACTATGCCTTTAAACAATTTGGGACAGACCATATGATGATGTCATGTCTTTGGAAGCTAGGTTTATTGACACACCTGTGGATGTATTTTTAATGCACACCAGAAACACTGTTTCTGTGTGTGTAACATCATGGGTTAGTCTAAAGAAATCATCAAAGATATCAGGAAGATAACTGTGGACTTGCACAAGTCTGGATCATCCTTGGGTGCAATTTCCAGATACCTGAAGGTGCCTCGTTCATCTGTACAAGCAATTATATGCAAGTACAAATAAGATAGGAATGTCCAGCCATCATACAACTCAGAAAGGAGACGGGTTCTGTGACTCAAAGATGAGCGTGCTTTGGTCCAACATGTGCATATCAACTCATGAACAAAAGCAAAAGAGCTTGTGAACATGCTGGCGGAGGCTGGTAAGATTGTATCATTATCCACAGTGAAATGAGTACTGTATCAACATGGGCTGAAAGGCCACTCTGCCAGGAAGAAGCCATTACTCTAAAAGTAACATGTAAAAGTCAGATTAATGTTTGCAAATGCATACAGGAATAAAGACCTGCCCTGTGGTCTGACGAAACTAAAATTGAACTGTTTGATCATAAAGACCATCTCTGTGTTTGGAGGAACAAGGGAGAAACTTGGAAGTCTAAGAACACCATCCCAACTGTGAAACACGGGGGGTGGCAGCATCATGTTGAGGGGTTGTTTTGCTGCATGAGGGACTGGACCACTCACAAAATAGATGGTATCATAGCAATACTGAGGCAACATCTCAAGACATGAGCCAGGAAGTTAAAGTTTGGGCGGAAATGGGTCTTCCATATGGACATTGACCCAAAGCATACTGCCAAACTGGTTACAAAATGGTTTAAGGATAACCAAGTCAATGTTTTGGAGTGGCCATCACAAAGCCCTGATCTCATTCCTATTGAAAGTGTATGGGCGAAGCTGAAAAGGAAGGTGCGAGCAAGGTGACCCACAAATATGGCTCAGTTACACCAGTTCTGTCAGGAGAAATGGGCCAAAATTCTACTGACTATTGTGAGAAGCTTGTGGAAGGATATCCAAAACATTTGACCGAAGTCGTACAGTTTACGGGCAATGCTACCAAATACTAATGAAATGTATGTAAACTTTTGACTTTGCAGAAAGTAATAAAAATGCCTTAAATAATGATTTCTTTCTTTTTATTCTGGCATTTGGCAAGTATAAATAATTTTGGTAAGTCTAATTGACCTAAAACGGGTTAGGTTAATTATGATTTCACGTCAGATAGTGAGAAAAACTTGCATATGTGTCTTTTCATATAGTGTATATAAACTTCTGGTTTCAACTGTAAATAGGTAATGGATAAAGTTCCCCAACTAAAAGGTTATCTGCCTTATAATACATTTTGGGTTCTAGAATTTTGGTTCAGGCTCTGTATAATAGATTTAGAAAGGTTAACCTTGTAGTAAGATGTCTTACCTTACTCCTCTAACACATCTTTAACCCTTGGCATATATTGTTAAACCTTGAAATGTATCAAAATTACATAATCTGTAAATACGTTTATGACATGAAAGGATCCAGCAATAGAGATACATCTTGACTTGTCTTGTTTTTTACTGCCAAAAATCCCATAATGAGGGAGGAGAGGAGAGGAGACAGAGGGCGGCCCTGAAATATCTTGTTCGTGATCTGAAATGGTTGTGAGAGAAATTTGTGCTCAAAGTTTGAAAGTATATACCGTATATACTTGAGTATAAAAAAGTTTTTCAGCACAAAAAATGTGCTGAAAAAGCCCTGCTCAGCTTATACTCGAGACAGCCATCATCTCCCAGGGGCTGCCATGGCCCGGGTGCCGGTGGCGATCTCTTCAGCTGTATGCGCCTCTTCTTGAAGCGCATACAGCTGAAGATACTATTGCTCCGCAGAGGACTCCAGGAGGCCGCAAGTGTCCAGCACAGGTGGCATGCTATGTCATCGCGCTGCCTGCACGACCTGATGACATCACACCTCCAGTGCCGGGAAGAAGACAGATTGCATCGCAGCAGCGGGGGAGAAAGGTGAGTACTTTTTTATTTTTTTTTTTTTTTTTAAATCCCTGCTTATACCTGTCTATTGGGGATATGTACCTGCCTATGGGGGACATTAAACTGCTTATACCTACCTATAGGGGACATTAAACTGCCTATACATGCCTATGGGGGACATTAAACTGCTTATACATGCCTATGAAGGACATTAGACTGCCTATACCTGTCTATATAATTTTATTCGTATCCGTTTTTATGTTTGAAATTTACCAGTAGCCACTGCCTTTTCCACCATTGACTTATACTCGAGTCTTCCCAGTTTTTAAGTTTTTCCAGTTTTTTGTGGTAAAATTAGGTGCCTCGGCTTATTTTCGAGTCGGCTTATACTCGAGTATATATGGTAATTTGTAATAGAGCCTACTGAATTCCTCTGCTATAGAATTGGTATAAGAAAGTCTTTGATTTCCATTTGAAGATTATTATTATTAAATATGGTATTTTAGTTTTTATAATTAGGGGGGAAGCTTTTTGGCCATTAAACGGCTAGGTTTATTAAATAATTTATAGCAGTTGAATCTTAGATTTTTTGTTTGCTTCTCATAGCAAATGCTTCCACAAGGCCAGTCTAGCTTTGTAAAGATTTTTGTGAGTAGCCAGAGACGATTTCTGTTTTGAAGCCACTTTAGCGCAGATACTTAATTGAAATTAATGGGTCAGATTCTTTGTACTTTTTGTTTTTTCATTCTAAAGAAAATATAACATTTTTTAAAAGGATTGAGAGATCACTTGATCAGAGATTGGGTAGATCTGTATTCAGAGTTTTGGCCTGTTAATTTTCAGATGCAGTAGCCCAAGCTACAGAAATATTTTTTTTTTCCAAACATTCTCTTTGTTTTGCTAGACTGGAATGAAACTGTATTATTATCTTCCATATTAGGCTCTCCCTTGCTTTTCAATGTGTGAACTTGTCCGATGTTTTTGTTCTATGAGAAGCTAAATCTGCAGCACTGGGTTATGCAGGAGATATTCCGGACAAAGGTCCATATGGGTACCTGCTGGTGACGAGGATTCTGGGTCTTGTTGTTCAGCTTGGGTAAAGAAGTCTGTAAGTCATAAAGATTTACCTTTTGGCCTTTTGTCTCTGCGTTTGAGCCATTGTGGGTGGTGAATTAATGAGGAATTGACTGTCCGTGTTACTTATTTAAAGTTGCTATGCCGTCATCCTGAATTGAGAGTGGTTCAAGCCATGGAGAAATATAGTTCAGAGCATGTGAGTAGAGAATGTCACAACAGCAGAGAGTATATTAGAAAAGTGAATGAGACAGTCCCTTCAAGTCATCTACTAGATCCTTTCTTTGATATATTCTTACGTTAGAAAATTGTAGAATTTTTTTTCCTCCGTCTCCCCTCTTTCCTGGTAGGGTGAGTGTGTGGAAGGGTGAGCTTCCGGATGGAGATACCCTTGTTGGGGCTTTCACTCTGTGATTAGGTGTTAGGGCTAAATAGGTAAAGTAGGGATTTGATAGGGTCAGTCCCCTTTTTCCCTCCGTCCCGTTACCGAGACATCGCCTTGTCTTTTTAGATGTCCTTAATAAATCTTAAGTTTTAAATACCACTTTTTTGTTATTTGGTTTGAGATTCTGGTATATATTCAGGGATAAAATGGTAATTTTCCTTGCTGTTCAGTCCCTTTGAGTATTTTGTTGTGTTAGGATCCCCTGGAGCAGGCATAATTCAGGAGAGAATGTGCAGGACAAATTATTTTGCACCTCTGTTTCAGCTAAATATGCTTAACACTATTGGTAGAAGATAAGCTATGTCTTTGACTTTAAAGTTATCTGCTGTTACAATATAGACTTCTGTGATGGAGCACGGGCTATGACGCTGGTTTGAGGAAGGAGGTGTGTTTTCCTCCGAAACGTCACCAATGGGCGTCATTTAGCTCCCGTAATGGTTCGGCTTCAACACTATCTGCTATAACTCCATGCGTTGGATATCAAACATAGGAGGATTCGTCCCCGATTAAGCTGCAGAAGACTTTGATGACTACACTACATATTGTATCACAGGTTTTATTCAGACTGTTATACTTTGTATATTAAGGCCCAGAGTTTTGTCCAGAGTGAGGCATATTATAGCAAGAGATGACATTGAGATCATTTACAATGCATTTGCATTTCCCAGAAAAGATGCTGTGAATCTCACAGTAGGCACTATTGTGAAGGTAATAACCCATACTTCTGCCATGAATGTTACTATAGGTTCCGTCTTCTAAGGCTTACTAGTCTGCTGCCTCACCATCGTGCCAAAGCCGGCTTAGAATAGTGCTGTTAGTTAATGGGGTCTCATTGCTTGTGTGCCACCAGCTCCCCTCTAAGCAATTATAGGGTGATGGATGCTCAGATTGCCCTACTGTTGCTGCAGTCTTAATAATGACCTCAGGTCCCAGGCTCTATAACCTTCCCTCAACTGCCTTAGTGTACAAGGCAGATTTAGATAGACCGTGGGTAGTTCAGAGAGTCTAATGATCCTAGTAGCCCTAGTAGGTCCCATCAAAGTGTATCTTAGTGGGATAAGCTGACTGGTGGCAGAATGGCACAGATACGGCAGTTGCGTTCGTTGCTGTGTTTCTCTGGCTTTATATGCAGCATGTTTCAGGATAATTGGATGGATGAAGACTAGAGTATGTCGACACGGCATCTGTGCCCAGTACTGTAGGTCCTGGCTTCTAAGGCCTACCAGACCATGGTCTCGCCTCGGCACTGAAGCCGGATTGTATGGGTCGGGTACAGTAGATATTGAAGTACCTCAGGTATCTCTCCAATTCAATATGTTGGATAGCCTGAGTCAGGAGAAGGAGTGAGGGTCAGGATGCACCAATACTGCAGCCAAGTCAATTACCATTTCATACTTTTGCTGTCTGCAATGCATAATTTACGAAGGAAGTCACTTATCGTGACCTGGCTTGGTGGGTATACAGTACAAGGTGTGAAATAGGTTGCCTGCACACATATATTCAGAGAGCAATAATTATAATTTTGTCCAGGTAGATCCTTATGTTTTATGTCAGACTAGAGATCCCTAAAACTATAAGTCTTCCTCTCATAGGCGACACCCCCTTATGGATCTTTGGTAAACTATAAATTGACGTTGTTACTGGATTTTTAGGCAGGAGAAAGGAGTATTCCCTCTTATTGATAAGTCTGTTGACCAGAGCTTTATCCAAAAGTTTTTTAAGCTTCTCTCTGAACATCAAGGTAGGGTCCCTTTTCAGAATCTCATAACACATTCTTTCTTTCAATAGGTTATGGAACATGTCTCTATAATTATCTGTGTCCATTATCATGACATTACCCTCTTTATCTGAGGCTTTAATTATTGCTGTATTCTTTTCTATTGCAACAAGTACAGACAACTCTCCCTTTCTGAGATTAGTGTTTTTATTTCTTTTTAGTAAGATTTTGGTTATGTATTTGGTTATGGCCTCTGGAAATGCATCAGTATAATAGAGTGGTTCTAGGGGAGGAAATTCTCCTAATTTTCAAGGACAGTTCCGTAAAGGGGCCCTCACCAGGATTTCTCATGTCCTCATTCATCAGAGATTCCATAATTTTCCAACCTTCTAAAAATCAGCTGGTTCAAGTCTAGTTTCCCTACAGTCCTTTTGGTCTTTCTTATGAAAGACTTTGGTCCATTTGAGCTTTCTTACAAATAGCTTCAGATCTTCCATCCATTCAAAAGCATTATTAGATGTCGGCACAAAAGATAGTTCTTTACTTATTTCTTCCTGAGACAATTTATATGAAGACAAGTTTATTATCTGGAGATCATCATCATTACAGGTTTCCTTTCTTTCATTTCTGATCAGAGATCATAGTGTAATTGATGACGTTGATCCTAAAAAAGAAAAAGGTGTACCTGATGTAGAGGGGGTTGGGTTCACCTAAGAGGTACCCCCTATAGGAATCTGAAGAGATGAATTGATCCCCATATAGGATCTCTGGACTCATGGTTTTGACCATGAGGATCCAGAGGATACACCAGAACCATATGAGCCATGTGAACGAGACCCCATCATTTTTGTTATTTCTATATTTAGAAAAAATCTGCCTGTTTCCCCCTGTTCTAAAATGCCGCCTTTCTGAATCAGAAAATTCTGTATCTGATGAGGACAGATCCTCCATCCTTTCTGTATGTCTGATAGGCCCGACCTTCCTTAAAATCCTGGGAGTCTCTGACAAACAAATGATGCTTTCTTTCTATTATTTAGTTTTGATGTTTAATTAATTTTATTTTGAAGCTCAGAATCTCGTGTATCAAACTCAGGATCCCCTTTAAATTTTAGGTCCTGATCAGTCTGCTCTCTTGTAGCTTTTCTTCTTCCACCAATAATCTCATAAATCTTAATGATGCACTGGTCGCCTCTTTCTCCGACTTAGCATTAAAATTCTCAGTACTTAAAGGGGTTTTGCCAGGACGCAAGTTACTTAGCTCCTTATCAGCACAGAGTAGAATATAAACAAATCATGCTGAGTCATGAATGCTGCAGGGGTGTGAGGGAGGGGGTGAGCAGAGAGTAAGGAATAAGGGAGCGTCTCAAAACTTAACTCAAATAACATTACAACAGTGGATCATCTATACAGCAGACACAGGCACTCATACACTGCACTTTCTCCACAGCCCCTTGAAAGCTCATTCATTTTCCCTGTCATCAGATAAGAAGTGTTTCACACAAGCGCGGCCAGATCATCTCTTGTCAGTGTCCTGGTCGTGTCTAATGCAAACTTTCAGGTAACTAAGGAGGACTGAGAAATGTTGTAGCTCTTAGAGGCTTCACTTTTTGTAATCACATATATTTAGAAAAGTGATTACATACCCATTTTGGAGGTTCCCATGTCAACATTACATCATGGCAAAACCCCTTTAACTTTTCTGCTGGTTGTAAAATTATCCTAAGCCCCCTAGGGACTATACCTTGTTTCAAATAGTTCTCCAAGGATTGAACTTTCCACCACTTTCCTGGTATTGAGATTCGCCAACCAATGAGAGGTGGTGATTGGGACTGTATGATTCTAAGAAAGGAGTCAAAATGTATATTTAGAATGGATTCCATCCACCCTAAGGGCCTCAATGAAAGATTAAGTTATCTATGCTGTGAACAAGGGTTATGTTGTCCTGAAACATGTTAGCTGGCATCTTCTATGTTTTTATGGCGTTTTAATATGATTCAATAAACGTGGATATTTTCTATGGAGAAGGTGTCAACTACAAATACTTTTGAATGGGACTTAAGTTATCTATGCTTCATTTAGATATTAAGATTGCACTCAGAAGACCTCTAGCTTATGTATTTTCTATTGAAGTGGTGTGATGGATCACTTTATATATTTGTTGTCTAAATGTTGGATTTACACTATCCCAATGACGAGAATTGTCTATTCACTGTCAAGCAATGCGATATTTGAGATATCTCTAATTGATATACATATCAAAAAAAGTGATATTCAATTGGGAATTGACATGATTTTCTAACTGATACATTATTTATTAAGGATACATGACTCATTTGGATTTTGAATAACAATATCCATCTGGGTTTTGTTCTCTCTATACTCTATGTTAAGGTCGCTGGTTGAAATGGTGTTTTGGTGATGAGCTATTGATTTGGATATTAAGTTTTGCCCTGGTCATCATTGTGAAGGTGCAGTGTCTGTCTCCTTGTCTGTTGATGCGTGCGCATCTGAGCCCTGTGGTGATGCTATACGCTGCTGCAAGGTGGGTTGAGGATATTGCAATCTGCACATGCCTGGGTTGAAAGGACGACACATACGCAGTCTATGGCATAAAAAGCAGAGGCAGTAGAGATCTTGAAGTGGTGAGTATTGGTATGATCTTGCCCCCTTCTGCGCAGACGCGGGCTGTATTTGCGGGTGTATGCACAACGGAAAATTAACCCCTTACTGCTGGAGCCAGTTTTGGCCTCTCTGACAGAGTCCCATTTTTTAGATCTGCCATGCATCACTTTGTGAGAATAACTTACTGACACCTTAACCTCTCCATGTCATTCACAGATTTGTTTCTCGTGACACATTGTGCAGTAAGATAGTAAGACATTTTGATTCAAAAAGTCCTTGTTTCTTTGTGCAAAATATCAAAGTATTGAGAAAAATTAGAAAAAATTTACCATTTTCAAACTTCAAAAATTTCAGGTTTGCGGACACCCTAAGAGGCTAAAACTTAATAAACACCCCTAAAAAGACTCCATATTGGAAACTACATCCCTTAAGGAATATATCCAGAGGTGTAGTGAGTATATTGACCCCCCACAGGTGTTTCACAAAAATTTTTTAGCGTTAGGCTGGGAAAATTAATTTTTTTTCCAACAATCTGCAATTTTAGCTGAAAATGTTGAATGTTTACAAGGAATCCTGTAAAAAAAAGCATCCCAAATTTTGTTAAGCAATTTCTTCCAAGTTCGGCAATACCTTACATGTGGGTTTAAACTGCTGTTTGGATGCATGGCAGGAAGTACAAGGGAGGGAGCGCTATTTGGCTTTTGGAACGCAGATTTCGGTGGGGTCATGTCGCATTTGCAAAGCCCCCAAAGTACCAGAACAGGTGAAACCTTCCAGAAGTCGCCCCATTTTGGATTCAACACCCCTCAGGGATCTAATCTAGGGGTGTATTATGCATTTTAGGTGCACAGGTGGTCCATAGTATTTTTTTGTATTGGGCTATGAAAATGGGGGGAAAAAACGCAGTTCTGCCATTGTTTTTTGGGCTTAATTTTTACAGTGTGCGCCATACGGGATAAATGACGTGATAACTTTACTATCGGGGTTGGTACAATTGCAATGATATAAATTTGATATAGTTTTTTATGTTTTATTAATTTTACACAATAGAAATAGGTCTATAAGAAATTGCGTTTTTATGTTGTTATGTATGTTTTTATGTTGTTCTATTCTGACAGCCATAACTTTTTTATTTTTCTGTGTACGGAGCTGATTATGGGCTTGTTTTTTGCGGGATGAGTTTTTATTAGTACCATTATGGGGTGCATTTGATGCTTTGATCACTTTTTATTAAGGTTTTTGTGAGGCATTTTGAACAAAATACAGCAGTCCCGGTAGTGATTTTTTATTTTATTTTTTACAGCGGTCACCGTGCGGTATAAATGAAATGCTAGTTTTACTCAGCAGGTCGATACGATTACAATACCCAATTTGTATTTTTTTTTTATAAGTTTTACTGCTTTTACACAATAAAAGCACTTTTATTCAAAAAGGAAAATACGTTTTTGCATCGCCATAGTCTGAGAGTCATAACTTTTGTATTTTTTGGTTTACGGAGCTGTGTTAGGTCTTTTTATTTGCGGGATGAGTTGACATTTTTATTGGTATAATTTTTTGGGGGACAAAACTATTTGATCAGTTTTAAATCCGTTTTTTGGAAGGAAGGGTGAAGAAAATACTGCAATCTTAGTAGTGTTTTTTATTTTTAACAGCGCTCATCGTGCAGTATCCGTGACAAGTTAGATTTACTCTCTGGGTCGATACGATTAAGGCGATAACCAATTTATATAGTTTTTTTATTTTGAAGCACTTTAAAAAAAAAAAAAAGGGTTTTATTGTGTAAAACTATTTATGCATTGCTGACTTCTGATCGCTATAACTTTTTTTTATTTTTCCGTATACAGAGCTGTGTAAGGACTTTTTTTTTGCAGGATGAACTGACGTTTTAATTGGCACAACTTTAGAGTTTTTGATCGCTTTTTATTCCATTTTATGTGCTATGGGATGAACAAAAAACGTAATTCTGTGACTGTTTTTTATTTATGTTTTTTACGGTGTTCACCATGCGGGTTAATTAATGTGACATATTTGTAGGGCAGGTTCGTTATGCACGCGTCGATACCAAATATGGGTACTTTATTTATTTTTTATCTTTTTTGGGGCGATTGGCGTTTGTAAAGGAGAAAAGGGCGGTGTACGTGTTTTTATTTTATTTTTTGTGCTTGTGTTTTACTTTTTTTTCACTTTCAAATTTTTTTTTACTTTTTTACACTATTTTTTACTTTTTCTTCTAACAGCAATCATCAGATTGCTGTTAGAAGGCAGGCCAGTACACATTACTGTACAGTACTGTACTGTTCGCCATGACAACTGCCTGTCACCATGCCCACAATGCATTGCAGGCATGGTGACGTCACAGATGACATCACAGATGACCCCGGGAAGTGGCTTTCACTTCCCGGGACCATCAGGCAGAAGATCGCTGCTGCCCTCCTCCTGCCTGCGGCTTCATTATCGCAACCATGATAGGTTGCGATAGTGAAGCATTAGTCACCCGCGGCCGGAGCTCACACCGGCCGCGGGTGATACGGCATGCGGCCAGCGGTAATTTACCGCTGGTCCCATGTTGCGATCATGTGCGGCTCGCCCGCAAGCCCGCACGATCGCTAGGACGTATACATACATCCTATGTCGGGAAGGGGTTAAGGATGCTTTAGATATGGTGCAGAATTCAGTGGCGCTAGCTTGTCAGTGAATAATGTGGTAATAAAAGGGGAGGGAGGGAGGGCGTTCCTCTCACGTCCACCTTAAATCACACACATGTTATATATATCATTGTGTTGTGGAATTCTTGTAGGGAGAGCACTACCTGAGAAGTTGGCCATATGCCGTCCCTAAAATAGGAGCTATTTGAAAACATGTTATGAGACTGCATGCACTTCTTTTTTTATTAAAGGGGTTATCTCACTACAAAGATCATATCTGTAATGATGGAATCAGTAAAAATAAGCACTTTTGCAATTGGTTTGCATTACCTAAAACATTTAGTATAGAAGCTATGAGCTAATCTATGTGTGTCTAGAGCTATTTCTGCAGCAAGTGGCTGGGCCACACCCCCTTTTCTGTGATTGGCTGCCTGATATTTCATTCAGCCCTGTTGGGACATGCCCCCTGTGCTGTGATTGACTGCCTGCACTCTCTTCCCTATGAGCTGTGTAAAATGAAAGTGAAAATGGCTGCTGCCTGTGTCTGTGTTCTCATTGTCTTTCACTGCACCCTGAACTGTGTAATAATGGCTGCTGAGCTCCTGTATGCTCCTCCCACTGATAGCTCTATGTGAAGGATCTGGGCAATTACTGAGTCTCTAGCTGCTAGACTCACGCCACCCCATATAACACAGAGCCTTATACACAGAAAGGATGTCACAGCTCTACAGAGCTCCTGCAGTGGTCAGTTTTAATGCCTGGAGAGTTGTCACCTCCCTCCACAAGCTCCTTGTAACCAGAACACCTACATTGCTGTATGTGGTGGTCATGTTCTGTTGTTAAAAAGTTGTGATCTCAAGTGGAGTCAATGACTAAAGAAATTTTCCTATTTAACATTTCATTCTCCCCACAATTGGCTGTACTCAACTTGACCTTAGATGATTGCCATTTCTCTTTTCAAACTGTCCTTAACCATCTTTTGCTCGCCACCAGACTGACCATATCAGCTCACTGGAAATCGGCAGAGGCTCTTAGCACTGCAGAGTTTATAAATAGAGTCCATTTCCATTTTAAATGTGAAACTTGCTTAGCGATTCCTCTACACATGGTAGCTGGAATTAAAAATAAATGGATATTTTGGACTGAGTCCAAGTTCTTTGTGAGTGGTTAACTCTGTTGATGATTATTTTATTCCTTTACTGAGCTGTTCAGATGTGCTCTTGGGTAATGTTTTTGTTTGCTGATCACTGGCTCTGCAGACTGATTTTCCTATAGTTCTACTTGATATACAATCTGTTGATTTTAGCTGAGTGTTTTTCATGGCAAATATTTTAATTTTTGTTTTTTGTTTTTTCCAATGCATTGGGAAATTTAGTTATTTTTGTTAAATAATAATCTCAATAAAAATTATGATAAAAAAAATAATAATAATAATAAAAATAGTATTATTGTGTATCATCCACAATACTACTCACATTCTCCAAAGGCAGCCTGTATGACGCTGTAATAGCAGGGAGTATGAACTGTAGCTGACTGCTAGGTGGATGTGTTCAAGCATCGCTAGATCAATGTAACTTTGCAGAGGGTTGAAGATGGCGGATCTGCCGGAAGGAAATTGAGAGAGATATTTCAGAGTCCCAAACCACCTCAAATACATTATCGCATACTTGGAATGAGCAGGCTACTTTACAGTCTATTCACCAAGAAAGCCAGAGCAGGAGATGAGAGGATTGGGTGTAAAGATGCGGGAGAGACCGTGACTATAGCGTTTTGGCATCAAAGGTGCTTGAGCAGCACTCACTTCCAGAAGCAATAGCCTGTTAAATCCTTAATCCTTGTTCGAAATAACTGGCTGAAAATTGTTCTGAGATCCTCTGTTATGCATCCGCTGCCATGCAGGTTCAGGCCACCTTGAATCTTATTTCAGACAAATGTATATCAAACAAAACTATTCGAGTCCAAACAGGATTTATACCATGTGGGACTTATACCAAAGCGGACTGTATATCGAGGTAACACTGTACTTGTAGTCTCCCCTAAGGCAGGGCTGTCTTTTCCATTGGGTAGAGTAGGCAGCTGCCCAGGTGCCCCATGAACATACCTAGTTTCCTACAGGGGGTCTATATACTGTGGAGGATTAGCGTCGGAATCAGATAGCAGGCTGGGCTTCAACAGACAGAGACAGTGACACTTCTAGTAAAGTTCAAATCCAGGCAAAACCTGGGTTTATTTAAATGACAGCAAACAGAACACGGCCTTAACTTCAGGCGCAGAGTATAAAACAAAACCTGCTCAGCTGAGCTCTAACTAATCAGAAGGATAGAACTAACTATATGAGAGACCCACTAAGTGACCCTGCAGATCTAGGCTTTATAGAGCCTGACACCAGCCTCACCTGGTGCGTGGATGTGGCCACCCACCCTTCGCTTTGACCACTCCAGGAAAAGCCAACCCGGACAAAGCGGACTGGAGCCGCTGTACTAAATATGTCAGTAACTACTGACACACATAAACTGTCAGCTTTCCTTCACCGAGTCCAGGCCTCTCGGTGACACGCATCGGTCCATATACTGCCTAAGGCCGCATAGGAAAGTATTCTAGGGGAAAAATATACCTTACCTCAACAACTCTGCCTGTCACTGTCTCACATACCCTCCCTTTCTGTTCAAGCCTGTGGAGTCAGACACTCTTAGCAACCAAACAGTGTGTCCTTGACAGAAATCAGCATTGCCCTGTAGTTTTCCTTAGCTTGAGACATCCAAGTTAATGGAGAGTGGTCTGTGATTAGCCGAAAGTGACGACCTAGTAAATAGTACTTGAGGGACTCAAGGGTCCACTTGATGGCCGGACACTCCCGCTCCACAATACTATATTTCTCCTCTGCAGGTGTAAGTTTCCTACTTAAATACGTGACTGGATGCTCTTCTCCATCTTCCTCCTGGGAAAGTACTGCATCCAGTCCCACGTCAGACGCATCTGTCTGTACAACAAACACCTTTTTAAAGTTTGGGGTTATCAGGACTGTCCATTTACAAAGAGCCAGCTTTAACACCTGCAATGCCCTTTCTGCCTCTGGGTTCCATGTGACCATGATGGACTTACTGTGCCTTGTCAGATCTGTTAGGGGTGCTGCTATATTCTCAAAGTTTGGGATGAACCTGTGATAATAACCCACGATACCTAGAAAGGACCTCACCTGCCTTTTTGTCGTGGGTTGTGGCCAGCCCTGTATCATCTCCACCTTATTGACCTGAGGTTTTATAATGCCCTACCTATTATGTATCCCAGGTTCCAGACTTCTATTAGACCCAAGGCACACTTCTTGGGGTTTGCTGTTAACCCTGCTTCTCTAAGGGAATTAAGTAGTGCCTGTACATTAGGTAGGTGGTTGTCCCAGTCCTCACAAGATTATTATGTCGTCTAGGTATGCTGATGCATAACAATGATAGGGCTTAAGGATGACATCCATCAACCTTTGAAAGGTGTCTGGAGCCCCATGCAAACCAAATGGTAGGCAGACATACTGGAACAGTCTGTCTGGCATAGCCAAAGCCGTCTTTTCTTTGAACCTGTTAAGGGAACCTGCCAGTAGCCCTTAGTAAGGTCGAGAGTGGAGAAATATCTGGGGTGACCAAGTCTCTCAATTAACTCGTCAACTCTTGGCATTGGGTATGCGTCAAACTTGGATACCTCATTCAGCTTCCGAAAATCATTGCAGAAGCGTAATGAGCCATCTGGTTTTGGGAGGAGCATGATAGGACTCGACCACTCTCTTCTTTACATCTCAATCACACCGAGGTAAAACATTTTCTTAACCTTCTCAGATATAGCTCATCTACGAGCTTCTGGTACCCGATAAAGTTTCAAATTGACTTTTAAACCTGGCTTGGTCACAATGTCATGCTTTATGACCTTAGTACGCCCCGGTAATTCTGAAAACACATCAGTATTCCTTTGTATGAACTTGAGGGTCTACTGTTTCTGCGACTTTGACAGGGACTCTGATACACATACCACTATGGAGTGTGCCTTCCGCAGTCAGAGTCTCTCTGTCTTTCCATGAGTTAATTAAGTTAACATGGTATAATTGTTTTGGCTTACGTCTACCGAGCTGGTACACTTTATAACTTACATTTCCCACTTTTTCAAGAATTTCATAGGACCCTTGCCATTTTGCTTGGAACTTACTTTCTACAGTAGGAACCAAAACTAACACCCGATCCCCCGGGTTGAAGCTTCTTACTTTGGCCAACCTATTATACACTCGGCTTTGAGCTTCCTGAGCCTGCTGTAGGTGTTCCCTGACTATGGGCATAACTGCAGAAATCCTGTCTTGCATCTGGGAAATGTGTTCAATTACACTCCTCTGGGGTGTAGACTCTTGCTCCCAGGTTTCCTTGGCAATGTCAAGTAGTCCCCAGGGACACCGCCCATAACCTAGCTCAAAGGGAGAAAAACCTGTGGATGATTGAGGAACTTCACGGACTGAAAGCATTAAATAAGGTAAGAGATAGGCCCAGTCCTTACTGACCACCATTTTTAACAAACTCTACAGCGCATTATTAAACCTTTCCACAAGATCGTCAGTTTGGGGGTGATATACTGACGTATGCAAATGCTTCATTTTAAGCAACTTACATGACTCCAGTGTTTTGGTATGCCAGTGTGGGAAAACATATGGAACAAGCCTTTGGCAATAAGTTTTGAGGAGGTATTCCGCAACAGTATGGCCTCACGGTAATGTGTGGCGTAGTCCACCACCACCAATATATACTGATGGCCCCTGGCAGACTTCACTATAGGGCCAAAGAGGTCCATTGCAATCCTCTTAAACGGTACCTCTATTATGGGTAATGGCACCATGTACTCCTGGCCAGAAAATCTTTGGAGGATGCACTCCTTTGTCTTTTCGCTGCCTAGATGACCGACTAGCATGTGCTTGTGTGCGAGGTCTAAGACCATTGTCTGAAAAGACTGTATACTACGAGCTGTTCCATCACCTGCCCATGGACTTTGGAAACCTGATACAATAGCTCCTGGTTAACTGTCATGTGAGGAAATACTGTATTAGCCCCTGGAAATTGAGGTTCTCCATTCACAACCTTAACATTTTCCCTAGCTTTCACTAAGGTGGAATCTCTAAGTTGAGCCATCCCAAAACTATCCCATGAGACCTCCAGGTCAGGCATAGCAGCCACCTCTTCTTGTTCCTCAGTATCATCTGCAAGAACCGCTAAGGGAAAATTATCACCGTTTTCTAGGGTCACCCCTACCACCTGAACCGTGGTGTCAGGGTCAAATGGTTCTGGATCGGCAACAGGGCATGTATTAACACCATTACTATTATTCACAATACATGAAACCTATACATGCCACACGTCCCAGAACAGGGGGAAATCTCTCCCCAGGATCACCGTGTGCATTAGGGACCTCACCAAACATACCTCATGAGAGGCAAGTCCACATGAAATCTCTAGTTTTACTATGGCAGTGGGATACTCCTTGGTGTCCCCATGGATGCACAGGACCACTATAGCATGTCCGGTGCCTGACGTAGGGTCTATTAGGCTGGCATGCACCAGAGTGACCAAGCTCCCAGAGTCCAGTAGAGGCTCTACAAGATAGTCATTCACTTTGATGTGACATATTTGTTGGTCAGTCTCTAACACAGTCTCTGCCAAGCACATTGGCCATGCGAACAGAGACCTCTGCCTAGCCGAGTCACATTCCATTGGCTCTACTGTAAGGGGACAGTTAGCAGCAATATGCCCAGGTCCATAACTCCACCAACACATTAGGCAGCCCCGATCTCCTTGAGACTCTGGTCGGGACCGTACTGTCCATTTGGGACCCATTTTCTCCTCTATATGCTTCTCTCCTGAGCCACCCCCCTTGTGCATTTGACAGTTTTACCAGAGGTTTTGGACGATTTGCTGTTCCCGGGGATGGATTGTCCAGGAGGAGCGGTCTGGAGTAAATCCTCAGTGGCCTTGTACGTCTCAACAAGGTTAACGAGGTGCTCCGCATCTTTGGGGTCACCTTGTCCATCCCAGCGCTGGATCTCAGGGGGCAAAGAGCGAACAAACTTGTTCAGGACCACTTTTTCTACCATCTGTTCAGGTGGACCAGGTCATACATCTGTGAGCGTGCTGGCAAGTGGTCAGAGAAGGTCCAGTTATGTACACGACGGGCCCGCACGTTGTTGTTCGCCCCCAGGCGAGCCAGGATCTCGCCCTTTAGTTTAGCATAGTCCTGGGCATCCTGCTCGCCGAGGTAAAAAACACCTTCTGGGGCTCTCCTGTTAGAAAAGGTGTCACTACCTCAGCCCATTGAGCCACCAGTAACTTTTCCTGCTCGGCCACTCTTTTGAATACCCTGATATAGGCCTCAACATCATCAGTGAGAGTCATTTTCTACATAGACAACTGTACAGTAGCACGGGTGGCAGGAAGCAAGCTTGGCATCCTCTGCACACTCTGGGTCACAGCCAGGACTTGCTCTTGGAGCTGCTTGTTGATGTGCTGCTGCTCCTGTAGGGCAAGATGGATAGCCTCTATCAGCAGGGCATTGGTTTCTGCCTGGGCACGCATGGCCTCTTCGTGCACCTTTTGCTGGTTTGCGGTCATCAATAAGGAGGCTGCTGTATCAGCTGCTTCAGAAACTTGATCATCTTGGCGTCTCTGATTGCTGCGCAACTGCAGCCTTTACTCAGGACATGGGATTACATCAATATTCAGATGCTTTCTCACTGTTGTTGCCCTGCAGCAAAAATGTCATTTAAACTGGGTGTGTCTCTTTTAGTCTGTTGCCCGCATCTGAAGCACCACATGTGGAGAATTAGTGTCAGAATCAGATAGCAGGCTGGGCTTCAACAGACAGAGATGGTGACACTTCAAGTAAAGTTCAAGTCCAGGCAAAGCCTAGGTTTATTTAAACAACAGCAAACAAAACACAGCCTTAACTTCAGGCCCAGAGTATAAAACAAAAACTGCTCTGCTGAGCTCTAACTAAACAGAAGGATAGAACTAACTATACCAGGGACCCACTAAGTGACCCTGGGCTTGCTTCAAACACAAGTAACATGTGTACTTACACCATGGCTTTTAGTATTACACCAGCAGCCATCACAGGTCTGCAGACCCAGGTTTTATAGAGCCTGACACCAGCTTCATGTGGGAGTGGCCACCCACCCTTCACATTGAACTACTCCAGGAAAAGTTGACCCGGACAAAGAGGATTGGAGCTGCTATACTAAACATGTCAGTAACTACTGACCCACAAGAACTGTCGGCTTTCCTTCAACAAGCCCAGGCCTCTCGGTGACACGCATTGGTCCATATACTACTTAAGGCCGCATGGGAAAATATTCTAGGAGACATATACCTTCCCTCAACCACTCCACCTGTCACTGTCTCACAATATCTATCTATTAGGGGCCTATATACTTACCTACCTACTGGGGATATTTATATCTACCTAATGGAAGGTCTATATGCTTACCTACCTGCCTAATGGAGGGACCTATTTACCTAGTGAGAGGCCTAGATACTTCCCGACCCAATAGGGGGCCTCTATACCTACCGACTTAATGGGAGACATGTACATGTACTCATCTACCTAATGGGGAACTTAAATACCTACCTATAATTCTACATACCTAAAAGAGGGGTATATACCCAGCTACTGGGGGCCTGTATCCCTATCCAGTGAGTGCGGCAATCTACCTGTTTAATTGAGGACTACCTACCTAAAAGTCGGTTTACCTATCTGCCTACCTAGTTTGGGGGGGTGTTCCTACCTACTATTTTCAGGGTTTAACTACATACTATATAGGGACACAAAACAAAACTAAAACTGGGTGCACAAATGGAAGCCCCATAGCCAGTTGGGGGTACTTTTACTGTTTGGGTCACAAATAATTTGAAGGATATTAGTTCCACTTTCACCCCCTTTTACTACCAGGGACAGCTGTTGTCTTAAAATACCAGATTCCACTCAGGCCACACAGTAACCAATCTCTAATGGTGTATAGGCCAGTGACACATATTTCTGGACTGAAGGGCTAACACAGGAACCACTATGGCTTACCCCAAGACTGAAAATGTCACACTCAGTCAAATTTTTCATTCAATTCCACTGTACACTACACTACTGGCACCAATCACTGCCTTTAAATAACCTTCCTCTAGCCCCTCATCACCCCAATGCTCATACCTATGTCAGTACCATTTTGGTGACACTGGCACCTTCTCCTCGATGCTGACAAAATACTGTTTGCACGAAACACGTTCCATATGAGTTGCTGAAATCTATTACAGTAAAAATGACAAAAACAGTGCTGCTTAAAGTATAGTTTATTATAATGCAGGGTTAGACTGGGACTCAAAAGCAGCACTGGCACAAACTCCCCCACCAGCCCATATACAATATCCACCTCCAAATATTACTTTGGTCACGTACCTCAGCACTTTCTAAAATAACACTGTAAACACAAACAAGAAAGTAAAAGTGGCTCTGAGAAACCCCAAATCACATAACCAAGGACTGATATGCACTTGCTTTACAATCTTGGACAAGTGCACGATGCCACTATATAAAGCGGTAATATAACCTACAATACCTCCATGTAAAGAATACATTATGGTCAGTTCTCTCGTGGTCAGGTCACCACCACATGACAGCAGTGATCCAACACAGAAGCAAAATAACCACTGATATTCAGGGATTCACAGGTGACGTCTTCTCTGTTGAGTCTCTTCTCTGATGGGAGTCGTGCGCTTTTACTTTTCTTCTCCATCCGACTCAGAACACCATGATGACTTCACCTGGCCATGACTTGCCACAAAGAAGTTACCATAAAAACATCTTAGACTCCTCTCTACTTCTGCACCTCTTTACCTGTTCTCTATACCTCTTCCAAAACTTCCCAAGCCCCATCACACACTGACGAGCACTTTGTTATAAACAATGCCCTGCGGAACCAGATAATGAATGTCACACAACTCCAGACACGTTTAAAGGTGGTGGAGAGGCAGCCGAGTGTAATGTCAGACCATTCATAAGTGTTTACATCAGCGTGGTCTGCATGCTAGATATCATGACCACACCACCAGGCATAGGCATCAAAGTCTCTATTCTGGACGAGAGACTAGTGGTCCTCAGTGAAGCTGATTCATTCTACGCAAAAATGATGACCAACAACAATGCTGGAGACGTCAAGGAGAGCATTATGCATCAGCCAGGTCAGGTAACCTTGCTGGCCATCTAGTGTGCAATCCATGCTGATGTAAACAGTTATGATGTGACACTTGATTGCTTCTCACCTCCTTTAAATGTGCCTGGAGTTGTGTGGCATTCATCATCCGGTTCCACAGGGCATTGTTTACAACAAAGCGGTCATCAGTGTGTGATGTAGCCAAAGGACGCCCACTTCTTTGAAAGATTGGACATGTGCATTCTAAAGTGATAGTCTCATTTAGTTAATTTAGTCCTGAAATTGTAACCAAAAACAAAATATCGATATTTTTAGATGAGTAGTATATACTATGAGCCAGTGATTGGCAGATTTATTGAGGGCAGGTATGTTTCACCCTGAATGCTCTTGTATATGTCTTCAAATAGTGCTTGAACCGATATGTGTCACCCAGAGGCCTGATCTCAGTAAAGGAACCCCGCAGTTTATATGTCAGTAAGCAGCTTAGTCCAAGTCGTTTTTTTTCCTGGAGTGGCCAAAGTGATGGGTGGGAGGCAATTTTCATGTACCAGGTGAGGCTGATTTCAGGTGCCATAAAGGCTTTGCCAGCAGGACTCTGGGTGTTCTTTGGTGCAACTCTCCGGCTAAGAGGAAAGCCATACTGGGAGTAACAGATGGTGTTTGTGTGAGCCTAGTGAAGACGTACAACCCATGTCTCGTTAGTATTCAGCCAAGCAGTTGTTTATTTTCTGTTAGGGTACATTCACCCAGGGTATTTACGGGCATACTTCGTGGGTGGGAGTGGAGTAATTGCACTGCAATACACCCGAAATATGCCCCGCAAATACAGTAAAGTCATACCACTCATTGAGTGAGGATGAATGAAGGCTGGCCCATAGCACTGTGTGAAGTATGCGCTGGCCGGCGTGTACTTCACACAGCAGACCTATAGTGATGCGCACAGGTACCTGCCGCTGTTTGCTGTGTGAACCAGCAATACACAATACAGCTTTAGCCTGTAGTTAGGGATTGTTTTTGGTTCTGTTTGCATTTGCTAAATAAACCAGGCATCATGTTACTGACTGTGGAAGCCCGAGGTGCATACCTGATCCTGATGCTAATTTCCCCAATATGGTGTTTCAGATGTGGGTATACAGACATAAAGGAATGTTCCCATGAAGCAAAATGTACTGCACAGAGCTGTGAGACGACCATGCATGAGAATGAGGAGGGTGATGATTGCAGCTCCACATTCATCTCTATAACTGAGCGCACAAGCTTGGCTATATTTTGAAGTCCCGTAGAAGTGAAAGGTGAAGACAACTGCAAGCGTCATCCTCCTCATTCTCATGCACAGTCGACTCACAGCTAGCTGAGATACACGACCCATGCAATACACTTTGCTTCGTGGGAATACCCCTTCAAAGAGACCCACACAAGTTTAAACAACATTTTTGCTGCAACAATTGAGACATTGTTGCTAAGGGCAACTGCCTGGGATGTGTCTGGAGAGTGTTGCAACCTATGTTCTGAGTGAAAGCTGCAACTATGCAGCAATCAGAGACTGCTATGGAGGAACTGCTGAAACAGCTAATCCAGGCTAACAGTAGCCTCCATCTGATGACGGTAACCCAGCAAAAGGTGCATGAGGCGGCCATGCCAGCTGTGTATGAAACAAATGCTCTGCTGGTGAAAGCCAACCATTTTATCCTACAGGCGCAACAACACATCAATAGGCAGCTGCAAAAGCAAGTCCTGGCTGTGGCGCAAAGTGTGCAGAGGTCGT
Organism: Phyllomedusa bahiana; assembly: GCA_025379985.1. NCBI lineage: Eukaryota > Metazoa > Chordata > Amphibia > Anura > Hylidae > Phyllomedusa > Phyllomedusa bahiana. The sequence continues at coordinate 87,598 of JAODAL010009264.1, read as the reverse complement.
CAAGCTCCCTTACCACTGACTGTGCTGCATTATAGTCGTCCCTGCAACCCTGGGGATTCACAAAGGGCATATTTTGACCTCAGAGGGCAGGATGCCAAGGAATATGTTACGTTAAAGGGCAAGATCCTGGCTCTTTGGGCGTAAACACAAATGTGCGAGTCCAACGTGTGCATAATTGGACTTTTTCCGACCACCTTCTAGCTTCCAGCAGGATTATGTGTTGTTCCAAATTGACAGTCTGATCAAGAACAGTCTCAAGGTGACCGGAGATCTATACTACATAGGCATTGTTATGGATCTGGGCATATTGCCTCAGTCCCCTTACAGTAGAGCCAATGGAGTGTGACTCAGCTAGGGGGATGTTTTTATTTGAAAGGCCCGTGTGCTCTGCAGAGCCTGTGTCAGAGACTGATTAGCAACCGGCCCCCATTTTGGTTTTTGCCCCCTGCCCATCCACACAGGCTTTTTAAATTAGAGTAGTTTATGGTTGGAATCTTCTTTCCCTGAAATCTGGATGTCTCAACAGACACCGAGAGAGTAGGGGTGACCATGAAGAGTTGCACTAATTTTCCCTTAGTAATTCTGGCAGATGAGACTGAGAAACAGGAGGAAGTGACTGCTATTCCTGACTTAGAGGTCAGAGGATAATTTTGGGACTGCTCAGCCCTGAGATCCCACCTTCATAAAAGACAGGGAAAATGAAAAGGTCATGAATTGGGAGCCTCAATACTCAGGGGCTGATACAGTGTTTCCAAACACAGCAGTCAACCAGGAGCTGTTACATTAGATTGACAAAGTCTGTGGGGAGATTGTGGAACAAATGGTGGTACCGCAGTCCTATCTAGAATGGTGTTAGACCTCGCCCGCAAGCATGTGTTAGGAAGTCACTTAGGGAGTGAAAATACCAAAGAGCACATTCTCTAGAGGTTTATCTGGGCAGGGGTGTACACTGGTGTGAAGCAGTACTCTGAGTCCAGCCCAGAGTGTCAGTCAACAGCTCCGATTTCTGGAGTGCCCTGCTGCCATTACCCATCATAGAAATACCCTTTGAGAGGATTGTGATGGAACTAGTGGGCCCACTAGTAACGTCTGCTGGGGGCTTTCAGTATATATTGGTGGTGTTCAATAACGCCACCCATTAGGCTGTTCCTCTGTGAAATACTTCATCTAAAAATATTGCAAAGGAACTGTTCTATATGTTCTAACATACTGGTATACCAAAATAGTTCCTTACTGACCAGAGAGAATTATGAGAGAAATATGCAAGTTATTAAACATCAAACAGATGGTCTTGTTGAGAGATTTAACAAGACACTAAAGAGTATGTTAAAAAGGGTGGTTAGTAAGGATGTGAAGGACTGAGACTGTCTTCTTCCATATTTAATGTTTTCAATCCTGTTGTACTGTTTTGTACAGTTGTACAAAGGTTTCTCTCAGTTTCAGTTAATCTATGGTAGACATCCATGGGGCCTTCTAAATATAGCCGAAAGAAACCTGGGAGCACAAGTCCAACCCCTACTGGAGTGTAATTGAACACATCTCCTTTATGCAGGACCAAATTACTGTGGTCATGTCCATTGTTGGGGAAAATTGCAGGCCCAGGAAGCGCAAAGTGAAGTAAATAACAGGTCTGCCAAAGTGAGGATCTTCAACTTGGGTAATCGGGTGCTAGTGTTGCTGCCAACTCTAGAAAGTAAATTTCTGGAAAAATGGTGTTACCAGAAGAGCTATATTATATAAATTTAATGAAACCATGGAATGACAGATTGACTCTGATAGATGTGAGTACCCACCATAGTGTAACTCCAGAGGTGCATGTATCAGAGTCCTTGTCCCAGAAACAGGAGACCCTGGAGTTCATACAGAGAAATAATGACGTACTCTCTGAGTTACCAGAAAATACAAAAGTAATAAAAAATGACATAATTAATAATACAGGAATAAGTGTCTATTTGAAACCGAACTAAGTTCCAGAAGCTCACCATATCCGAAGGTTAGGAAAATGTTGGACCTTGTGGTGATTAAAGAGTTGAAAAGTGAGTGGTTCAGTCCTATTTTGCTCATCCCAAAACCAGATGTCTCATTGTTTTTCTGTAATGATTTCTGTAAGCTAAATGAAGTCTCAAAATTCGACATCTACCGAATGCTGAGAGTCGACAAATTAATTGAGGACTAGGTCATGCCAGATCTTTCTCTACTCTCGACCTTACTAAAGGCTACTGCCAAGTTCCCCTTGCAGAAAGGGCCAAAGAACAGATGACTTTTGCTTTGCCCGATAGTCTGTTCCAGTATGTCCACTTTGGTTTGCACTTTCAAAGGTTAATGGATATCATCCATAAGCCCCATCGTCGTCATGTGTCTGCGTATGTAGACAACAATCTTTAGTGAGGACTGGGACAGCCATCTACTTAAGATACAGGCCTTGCGTAATTATCTTCCAGAAGTGGGACTAACAGCAAACCCTGAGAAGTATGTCTTAGTTCTGGTGGAAGCACGGTACCTGGGGTACATAATAGGTAGGGGTGTTATTAAACCACATGTCAAGAAAGTAGAAGCTTTACAGTACTGGCCAAAACCCACAACAAAAGAGAACTTTCTTGGGTGCTGTGGGGTACTAGTGGAGATTCATTCCGAATTTTGCTAGTATAGCAGCTCCTCTCACAGATCAGACAAGGCACAGTAAGTCTGTTATGGTCAACTAGAACCCAGAGGCAGAAAGGGCATTCCAAGTGTTAAGACTGGCCCTTCTAAAACAGTTCTGATCACCCTTCCTAAGGAGGAGTTTATTGTGCAGACAGATGTGTCTGCTGTGGGGCTGGGCGCAGTGCTTTCCCAGTAGGTAAACAGAGAAGTGCATCCCATACATACCTAAGTAGGAAGCTCTTGCCCGCTGAAAGAAATTATAGTATTGTTGAGCTAAGGTGCTTGGCCATCAAGTGGGCCCTCAAATATTATCTGTTGGGTCATTTCTTTAGGTTAATCACGGACCACTCTCCTCTAACTTGGATGTCTCAAGCTAAAGAGAGAAATGCTAGAGTCACAAGGTGGTTCCTGATGTTGTCAAATTTTGTTTTTCCGTAGAGAGCGAGAGAGAGAGAGATAGATAACTATTTTGTGGATAGCTCAACACTGTCTGACAAAAAACATTGATAAACCAGACCCAAAAATACAGTCAAAAGATGAAAACCAAGTTAATAAATCTGGCTTTTTGTGTGCTACATTTTCAAAATATTTGTCGGAATGAAAGGTTTTAGGCTATGTCTACACAGCATATCTTAAAATGTTGTCCAAAATCTGACAGCATTTTACCGTCACTGGACCATGGTTTTTGTCTCAGATTTGCGCTGAAAACCATGGTCTGTTTTTGGAATTGCCAACAGCCTTGTACATTGAATGTATGGGAATCTGACGACAATCCTGAGGAAATGTTTGAAAATCCAACAGAATCCAGTGCTGTGTAGACATAGCCTTAGGATTCAGAATCAGAGTATTTTGTTCTTAGTCATGTGGAGGCAGCCCTACTGTTACATTAATTGTTTTTAAGAACATTGTATTGTTGGATACTAAGCTGATGCCAGTAGGTTTATCCTTGTACATATGTTTCTTATAGGTGGGCTAACAGTAATTAATTGTCTTAAGAAATCTTTTTCATATGTAAAGTGCAGGAGTATAAATTACAATAACAATAGATTCCTGGCATAATTACCATTCTAGGTATAACTGTAACTAAGGCCTTATGCACATTATGGAGCTGAACTATGATACTGGAGCCGCCCCATCTGCTGTCATATGGTGCACCATATTATGGAGAAACATTGCTGCTCGGTGAACCTCTCACCATAGTATTACATCTGATGCAACATAGCACAACTTTATTCTTGTTGGCTTAATACAGATTGTAAAAAAAAAAAAAAAACTCCATACAGTAGCAGTAGTATGGCTCTATAGACATCTATGGGTACATTATTACAGCTTTGTACAACTTGTCTATTACAATGTAATATGGCCTTATGCATGGCATTGTCTAATGTATTTAAAGGCTATAGCCACCTTCTGAATGCAATAATTCTTATTCTTTGATTTTGTCATAAGTAAGCTTTGAAGATTGTTCAGGAGAGAAGAAATAGGAACTGGAGACCATGTAGACACACATCCATTTTGATTAATTACGTACTGCCCAGGTTAGTGCAGCCTGCAATGTATATGAAAACATTTAGGGTATGTTCACATGGCATACTGGGGCGCGTACTTCCAAGAACAGGGCCACGGCCAGCCACATTCACTCCTATTATCAGTGGCGCGTAAGCGCCGCGAAGAAGTGACATGTCACTTCTCTCCCCAGGTGCATGCCACAATCGTTTTGCACGCCCGGGGAGACGAGACGTAATTCATAGTTGTACACAAGTACAATTCAATAATAACAGTCTTAAATAATATGTGGCACTTAGTATTAATCCTCATAGGTCTTTAAGCCCTGTGTACACATGAATGCATGGTCAACGCATTACTCTGCTTGTATGAAAATAAACTACTTCTCCCATGTTGCCCAATAATAAAACAATATATAAGTAATAATAGCAGATTACTTATATAAAACTCAGTAAATAAATTATTATTGCTTTTAACAGAAAGGATTGCAAGACTTTCAGGTAGAAAGAAAATCATAGGTTTTACACTACATTGCTTTTTATCTTCAGCTTGTGTGTAAAGAGGCTGGAATGTTTAAAGAGATCCCATTGAACTGTTTCCTGTCCATTGTCACCTTTCTCCTTCCATCCACAGATTCTCACAGAAAGTAATAAACCACCCCCCACAACATACTGTAGAAGACAGACACTGGCAGAATACCTATTTTCACACACATTATTATGAGACATAGGAAAAGACCTAATTACAGTTATAAATTTAGTGTACAGCCACTTTCTCCAGATGTTGAGGGAAACTTCAAAAATAGTGACATGAATATGATAAATATAAGTTTAAGGTTTTTTATATTAAATTCACTTATTCCAGATCATGGATGTTAAGAGCCATGGGATTTCAGTAAGTAAATCTGTACTCTGCAGTTGCAGAGTACACGTTTAGGGAGGGTTTTTGACACAAAGTATATTACATAGTAAATTTAAATTCCATTTAAGTTAGTAAAGTAACATACACGTGATAGGTATGTACAGTATTTGTTCATGGTCCATCTACAGACATGCATATCAAAATGCACTGCGCTGATATGTCGACAGCTTGAAAGTGTTATTCCTATCTTGTAAAGGGATGGCATATTGCTATAACATGCCAGCATTTTGTGATGGTTTGCATTGCACCTCTGGTAGTTCCACCAATTAAGATTGAAGGAGCTGCAGCACTTATGTAAGTCTGAGTACCCTTTTAAGTTTTTCCTGGTCAGTGGGGTAGCCTTCCCTGCTGACTTGAAGGTTATATCTACACAGCACTGGATACTCGTCAGATTTTCGGCAAATTCAGTATTTAAAATCCACCGAAAATCTGACTGTACCCAGCAATCTGCAGATCGCGCTGAAAAATCCATGTTGTAGTCTACACAGCACAGATTTTTTCCGGCGGATTTTCAAACCTGCTGGATCTTCCGCAGAATTGCTGTCGGATTCCCATACATTCAGTGTATGGAGCCGATGGCAATTTGGAAAACCAACTGCGGTTTTTAGCGCAGATCTGCACCAAAAGACGTGGTCCAGTGATGTTAAAATGCAGTTGGATTTTGGGCGACATTTTAACATATGCTTTGTAGACGTAGCTTAATGGGGCTGTGCTGCAGTTCTATGCAGATAATTTTTTTGGGTTTGGAAACCCCAGGGGTCCCTAGGATATGGTGAACCCCAGGGCATGGCAAGACACGGGCTGCTTTTCTGAGAGAAAGGAAAAGAAAGAGAGGCAGAGTCGTATATGCATTAGTGCAGTCATGTACAGTTATTGTAAGGTGGGCCCTAAAAATCAACTCCACTGATGGACCTTAGGCACCCCAGTCCGAAGCTGGCTAGGTACTGGTGTGCAGGGAAAGATCAGTGATGGGGACACAATGTTAAATCATCCTTAGGATTAATGGGAGGTCTTATATAATTTATTCAGTACGTTTTAGTGGATGCCTATACTTTCTATCTGTATGGTTTTTGCTACTTATTTGTGACATCTTTCTTTTATAAGTTTATCATCGTTTGGCAGTTTCATATTGTTTGGACACTTCTGCAAGTTTTGCATAATTTGACTATGGTCAATAAGGTATTGAGGTGTTGTTATACACAGCTGATAGAAGCATAAATGTATTGTGTAATCTTACTGTATACACTTACGACTAATAATGGAACCATGTTGTGTGGGCTTATTTTGCATATTCTAGGGTCCTTTCTTGTTATACAAGTTGGTGCTGTAGTGGGTCCTTCCTCATTTACTATTGAGGAGGTGGGTATGTGTACAGGCATTTTGAAGCTTTTTGAATATGTTTTTAAGTGTTTTGACCTGGGTTTTATGATCAGTTATCTCTTGCTTCTTTTTCTGGGTGTGCATTGTACCTTACGTTGTGGTCTTTTCTCCTCTTTTTACTTCAAATAATTGCACTATGCTATCACTGTATGAGATAGTAATAACAATTTAAGTTGAAAGAAAAATCACACGGCTTTAAGAAATAACATTTTATGATATTAGTGGTTCTTTTTTAACATGTTTTTATTATTGCTTCCATTGAGTTTGGTGCAAAAAATTACAAAATGAACATATGTACTAGAGCATCTCAAAAAATTAGAATATAAGTGAAAAGATAATTGATATCAATAATGTAAGTCAAATAGAGAACCCCCTATATTGTATAGACTCATTACAGTACGGTTTACAAGGTTTAATATAATACATTTGTGAGCCCTATAAGAATAGTATTACTTCACAATAAGTTTCTGTTGTTTACATGGAGGAAACCTACATACATATTGCAGAGAGAATACAAAAAAACAGCTATTTTTGTGTTCAAATAAAACTTCAGATGTACCAACATGAATCATGAAGATATTAGTGCTTCTTAAATTGAAACAGAATTTTTTTGCAGTCAGGTTACTCAGGAACAGGATTTAAAATTAAAATTTGACCAGGTGTTATCCTTACTTGTTACTGGGTATGACACACCATTTCCTTACTGCAGCTCTGGTCTTTGATAAAGGTGCAAACATTTGGAGATTTGCATAAAGTACATCTGACTTGCAATTAACTTCAGAAGATTAACACAGTGTGAAGGCTACACCAATCAAATTCCTTATTGACAAACATCAAAGAAAACCCTAACCAATCGCTGTTCTCTTGCCTGTGTGAGTGATGTCCCAACACTAGGCCCTTTCAAAAAAAGGAGTGTAAAGCAATGTAATGTTGATGAGTGAAACCTGTGCTGCTGAGTCAAGTGGATTTACTATCTCCAAATACATTATCTACTGATTGCACATATTTGACAGCATCCTGATAAGACTTTTGGCTCTGTGCAGAACATTTTATTTGTGGTGGCGGAACTACATTTAAGGGATGAGTATAAGTGCAACTGAAAGTTTGGAAAACCTACATACCAAAAAAGAACACCCCTCCTGCAGGGGGAATACTTCAAGCTGGGATAGGGGGGCCCCAAACCAAAAGAGCTCAAAGTTACTCTGGAGGACCAAGAGCTATGGTTGAGGTTCAAGGAGCTTACCAATGAGATGATTGTCACCAAAAATGGCAGGTAGGACTCTTGCACTATGGTAACAAAATGCTTTAGCAATATTTATCCTCATTATATTGAGACTGGTAATAACATAAGTCGTATATTTTATATTTGTCTTTTTTATTTTGATAACACATGTAAAATGTTTTAAAAATTGCTTTCAAAACATTTCACACAAATAGTACAATATAACTAACACATCCAATTACTTCAACAGTTTAAACATGTTTTATACAAATAATGTTAAGTAGCATATTGAGCTAAATTGTGCTTCAGTATTCAAGACGTTTACATGGATTAATTAACTACCATTATCAGTATTTGATGCATTATCATAAATATTATTATATAGTACAAATATTTTTAAATGGGATAAATAATAATAATACCTTCACAATAATCTATAAAGTCATCCAATGAACCCTTTTTAAATGTTTTCTATTCTGCAGTAAAGGGGGGATCAGTTTTCAGTTGTTGTAAGATGCCATAATGGGCATGAGATGGCTGTCAGCTCAATAAACTGTGGCTGATAGCTATTTCTTGGGACTCAGGTTGGCTGGGTATACCTGTTTATTTCAAGTATGGGTACTAGTCCTGGTGTAAGCCTCTCAACATTTGATTCAAATACCCCTTATCTTTTCCCCTAAAAGTAATGATTTCCTCCTTCCCCTTTTAAATAAACAAAATCAGATGGAGACTACTTGGATCTCATCAGTATATATAATAAGTATGGGTACAAGGTAAAAGTTAATAAGCCTCTATACATAACATGACCCAAAATACTGAGGGGGACTCTGATGATATAATAAATTTTTCTTTTATTGATAGGAACATATCGTAATTTTCCTACCCCCAAAGAAATTCTTTAAATTTTATTACAGTCCAACCCGCGTATTTTGTGTTGTTGTATGTATAGAGGCTTATTAACTTTTACCTTGTACCCATACTTAAAGTTTTCTTCCTGCTCTCGGTACTGAAGGAGAAAAGTGACCACTGACACCCTGCAGCGGACTCCAACACCATCAGTTCCCACAAATTGTGGATGTTTTTTCACAGTGTTGTGCCTTTCCTGGCACAACACAAAAAGCAAACATAAAATAAATACAAAATTAAAAAAAAATTTTCCAGGGAAAAATTCCACCCTTTTTGATTTAAGAAGAGGGGAAAATCAAAACTACGGGGAAAAAGAAAATCGAAATCAAAATAAAATTTTTTAGAGGAACACTAGGACCCAAATTCACATTTTTTACAAAAACTGTACCGAATGTTGAAAAAAATCAGAATAATTACTTTATTCTTTGCATTGCTTTTAAATTGTCCACCAAATGTATTAATTTTGTAATGTGGCTTAAAATGTACCACAAGAGTATATTAAAATAGAAAAGTATGTGTCAATTTCAGTGAAAAAAAGTTGTTTTCATAACTGACATAATTGCATCTTTAGGTCTTACACACATTATATACCTTAGAGCTTGGTTGCTATACATTTTATTGTTACTTTCTACACATTTATTTTTCTTTTTAGTGAATTTTATTCTAAGTTTTGTAAAAAGTGCTCAGAGAGCCAATTATCATGAAAATGTACCTCATTCAAATGTAAAAGACTAAAGAAATTTAAAAAATTTTTATGACCCACCCAAAAAATTTTTACATACTAACTATGTAATAAAACAGGGATGAGCAGGAGATAAAATTATAATAGAAAACAATAAAACACAATAAAATTTTAAAAATTTAAAAAAAGGGCCCCATTAATTCAAACAATTTTTTTAAAAAAAAAATTGTTTCCCCAAATAGCAAAAAATTAAAACTTACCGAATGGTTTTCCCCAAAATTGCAAAAAACCTGCCCTCGGAAAAAAATTCAATTCCCCTTTTCAACCCCCCACCTTTAAAACCCCAAAAGCTTTGGAAAAAACCCCACACAATATGTCCCCCCCCTCCTATGGGAAATAAAAAATTTTTACGGGGTGACTTACCTAATGTTTTGTACTTCGCTCTCTAAATTTGGTATTTAAGGAATTTTATTTGTTAACTTTTGAGCATTTTTGATGATATTTTATAGGTATATTTTATTGGTCTTTACAACATGATTACATATTTTCTTTATATTTTAGGCGAATGTTTCCTGTGCTAAAAGTGAGTGTATCTGGACTAGACCCCAAGCATGTAACTTCCTACTGGGTTTTGGCCGCAGACAACCATCGGTGGAAGTATGTAAATGGGGGAAATGGGTTCCAGGAGGGAAACCTGAGCCTCAAGCTCCAAGCTGTGTCTACATTCATCCAGATTCTCCAAACTTTGGGGCCCATTGGATGAAAGATTCTGTATCTTTCAGTAAAGTTAAACTCACCAATAAAATGAATGGCGGAGGCCAGGTAATATTATGTAGTAATAATAATAATTATTTATATTTTTGTTGCAATTACTTTGCCATTTCTTGCAATGAAGTTCTTTAATAGTTTTTTATTTTTTTTCAGATTATGCTCAACTCATGCACAAAATGACCAAATTTACATAGTAAGAAGTTGGGGGCCCCCAAAAAAGATACAAGCCACTTTTTTCCAGAGACCCCTTTTCATTGCGTTACTGCATACCAAATAAAAGGGGTTATAAAAACCCGGGATAAAATATTTTTCAATAACTAACCACAACAAAAATTAATAGTTTTCATTTGAAAGGGTTAAACCTATTTGAGCCATATACACTAACAGAGAAAAAAAATACAGTTCTTGCCTAGGGCAATGAATAAACGGGACATTTATTCTTCTATTTTATTTTGCCATGAACAGCAAGTTCTTTGAGGCAATTTTGATATATTAAACATTTTCTATTATGTATAAAAGCATTGGTTCATAGTATATTGCATTACAGCACTGAAAGTTTTTAACCATAAAAAAGCTGTGAAAATCAGGGTTTAATCCGGGTTTTTTTTTAAGAGTTATAAAAAATTTAATTTAGTACCCTAAATATTTTTTGTAAGGGGCTTATGGTTTCTTTCCCCATTTTTGATTACTTTTTTTTTAAAAAAAAACACAAGCCTTTTTTCCAAAGGCCTTTTCTGGGTCTAAAGAAAAGGTATGGTTTACATAGTTTTCAAGATTTTGCAAGAAGGGCCATCTAGTTTAGCCCCGTTGTTTTTTTTAGTGTTGATTCAGAACGGCCAAAAAACCCCCAAAGAGGGAGGGAACCAAAAATTTTTTTCATTTTAGGAAAAAATCCCCTTTTTAACTCCAATCTGACCAAACAGAAAAAAATCCCTGGATCAACCCCCTTCCCCAGAACCCTAGTCCCCCAAAAACTTTTTTATATTATTGCACTCTAAAAATTTCAAACCCAAAAACCCTTTTTAAAACCTGTTAGGGGGAATTTTTCACCATGAAAAATTCCTCTGGCAGAGTTCCCCGTGTTATATTCATTTTTAAAGGGAAATTTTAGGGTTTTTGTATGAAAATTTTAAGGGAAATCTTTTTCTCACTTAAAGTTCGTCAAAATTTAACCCCCCAAAAACAGTTCATATTTTTTCCATTCAAAAGAAAATTAAAAAAAAGAAAACTTTTTGTTGGAAGTTTCACTGCCATTAGAACCCCAATAAATCTCATAAATATACTCCAAGGGGAACAAATTATAAAATGTAACCGTACGGGGAAAAATTTTTTTATCCCGTCCTTTCTGTTTTCCCCAATATTTTCCCCTGAGGAGATCTCCCCTTTTTTGGGAGGAATTCAAAAATGTTTTTGGGGTTTTATTTTTATTTGAGGGGGGCTACAAGGGGGGGATTATTAAAAGGAAATTTTAAAGGGTTTTAAGGAACAGTTGGGACTATCCTTATCAGGGAAAACCCCCTTTTGTAAATTAGGGTAGGGAAGAAAAAAAAAGCCACCCCGGTTTTGGCATACGGGGTTTTAAGACCCGAACGATTTTGGGGCCCAAAATTGTCCCAATTTTTAAAAGCCTTTTTGTGTTAAAAATTTTAAAGTCTTTTTTTTAAAAACCAATACTAAAATTTTAAGTTTTATAATGAAACAAAAGAACAAAAAAAATGAACTGAAAAAATTCCCAATCCGAAAAATTTTTATTATTCCAAAAATTTTTTTTTAAATTTGGAATGGTTACATGCCCCCGAGGTAAAGGGTTCAAAAAACCCTTTTTCCAAAAAAAAGGGCCCTCTTTTGATTCACTATCTTAATGCCTCAAAACCCCTTTAAAAGAAATGTGCCCAATGGAAACCGGCATAAAATTCAAATTACTTGAAAGCTTTTTGCCTGGGCATTCAGTCTTTTTTGAAAGAAACAGTCAAAAAAGGGCCAGCTCTAGAAAAAAATAAAAGTCACACGGGAATAAAAAAAAGAGGAATTATTTTTCCCTTTAAACAGATGCTGGGGAGTGTTTTTGGAAAGGTAAAAAATATTTAGGGGTTTACTTTTGGAAAGAATTTTTGTCACCACCCGAGGGCTTTTCTTTTTCCAGAAAAAAGTCCACGAATACTTTTATTACAAAAACCCCTTAAAAATTTTTGAAAAACAAATTGTACGGGAATTTTTTTTTGTTTTTTTAAAAAAAAAATTTCCCTTTATTTTTTTTTTTGCCTTCAAAGTGCCCCACAAAGGGGAAAACTTTTGGGGAAAGGGCCATAAAAGGACAAAAAGGTTTAACTCCCAAAAAAAAGGGTTTGGGCAAAAAAAGGGCCCTTGTCCAACCACTGCAGGGGAAAAAAAACCCCTTTGAAAACAAAAAAACAAAAAAACGTTCTTTGAAGCTGATTTTTTTTGTCCCCTGCCTGTCAAAAAGAAAGCTAAAAAAAAGGGGGCCGTTTTTTTGGGGGCTTTTTCCCCCTTTTTTTTGAAGTTTTTTTGGGCGTTTTTTTAAGCTTTTTTGGGGCCTTTCTTTGCCGGGGGCTTTTTAATTTAAAAGGGCCCCAAAAAAACCCAAAAGGGAAGAAACCCAAACCCTACAGTTGCTTTAAAAGTTAAGATTCCTTTCCATAAAACCCAGCCCCCAAATTGTCACTTTGTCCTTATGGTTTTCTGGGGGCCTTGGTTTGCTCCCAACTCTAAAAAAAATTTTTGGAAACCCCAGAATTTTTGCACCAAAATCCAAAAAAAACCCAATTACTTTGAAAACCAGCAAGTTTAACTTTATTACTTCAAAATCTGTAAAAAAAATTAATTTTAGTCCCAAAAATTTCCCCAAAAAACGCTTATTGGGCCAAATTCCGAAAAAATAATTTTTTTTAGTGTCAAAAAGCAAGATCACTTTATTAGCCCAAAAACCCCTTTAAAAAAAAATTTTAGTCCCCAAAAACGAAAAAAAAACGGATTTTTTGCCCCAAAAAACCGAAAAAAAACGTTTTTTTTGGCGTCAAAAAGCGAGAAAAACTTTAACCGCTGGCAAAAAATTTTAAAAAAGGGGTTTTTGCATAAAAAACTGAACAAAAAACAGATTCTGATGCAAAATCTTAAAAAACGTATTTTTAGCAAAAAAAAAAATAAAATTGGGGAAAAAAATCGTTAGGGGCCCAAAAGCATGATCATTTTATTAAAAAAGGTAAAAAAAAAGGACACATCAGATCCAAACCCTGAAATTTGCAAATTTGATAAGGTTTAAACCTTTTTTTACTACCCCCCCAAATGGCCCTCTGGGGGGGGTTTTTTTCTTTGGGAAAACCGCAGCAGAAAAGGCGCCAAAAAACCCCCCAAAGACGTCCTTCTGCTTTCCATAGACTCCTTTTTTTAAATTTTCTGCCCTGCTCGGGGCCCTTTTTTAAAACCCTTTTTTGAAAAATACCCCAAAGGGGAAAAAAAACGGGCAGAAAAAAGAATTCCAGTGTAGACAGCAGGACGTTTTAAAATAGAAGTCTATGGAAATGTTTCCATTCGTTTTTCCGGGCTTTTTAAAGAAAACCCGAAACGTTTTGAAAAAACGATTTTTTTTTCTGTGCTTTGTAGACATAGCCTAAAGCTCTTTGAGGGGGAAATATAGTTTATGCCGTGTTTTTGAGGATAACATTAAGGACAACTTTTGTTTTTTGGGCATTAAGACGCCAATTTTTATCCCTTTTTTAAATTAGTGTAAAATTCCCGATTTAAAAAACCCGCTCATAAATGGGGGGGCCTTTCTAGCGCATAAAACGCTTATCTGGCAAAGTGAAAAATAATTTTGAAATTTGGTTTCCCCCCTGTTCCACCCGGTTAATGTCTGGAATTCCCCTTTTCCCGAAAGTTAAATCTATAGCTTTGTACGGTTTCTAATCCCGGCCCCCCCCTCCGCACCCCTCTTTTCCCTGAAATCATGCATTATTAAAGTGCGTGTGTTTATTGGTGTGCGGCAGGTTTAAAACCCCCAAATTGCGAATGGGGTCTGCCTTACAAATTTCGGGCTGAAAAAGCCCCAGACCCCCTGCCAAAAACCCCGTTAAACATGTCCCCCAAAATGTGTAGTGCATGAAAAGTATTCTTTTTATAAACATTCAATTTTAAAAAATCATTCACCCTTGTTTTAAATTTTAGATGAAAGTTGGTTTCATTCCTGGGCGGGGGAAATCCTTATGCCCCTCCTGAAAAACCTCTTTCATTTGGAGGCCCCATAGCCTTGTCTTACCCCCTTTGGTTGGGGACGATACCCTCACTCCCGGGGAATCCCCGGGGACAGTTCCATACCCAAAACCCTTTTTAACTCCCAGAAACAATTCCCCAAGTGAGTTCCAAAGACTATACTTTCTTTCTATTCAGCGCTGCAGGTATATCCACTGTTCTTTACCATTTCTTTGATATAACACATTTAATTTTGGGGTTAACCCCTTTTAAGAGATCGATTTGGTTTTTTTACCCCCTTTTGTTTTTATTTCCCAAGAAAACCTTTTGTCAAGCTGATGTCTGGTCTAATATAAACCCCAACATCCTGCCCATACAAGTAAGTAGTCAAGTTATAATAAATTAAGTTACATTACATAATTTTTTATCAGTGATAAGTTAGTCTTTCCCACACTTACAATTGTAAAAAGCAAAATTTGAAATGAAAATTTTCCCTAGTTTTAACTGATTTTATGGGAACCCGGGGATAACCCTTTATTTTTTATTTATTTTTTTTAATTTTTTAAAATTTTGCACCCTTATTTCCCCCCGGAAAGCTGTACGAGATTTTTTAATTTTTCCCATTTTGATGCTCACAATAAAAATTCTTAAATTTTGTTTTTTTTTGGAAAGGGTGTGGGAGGAGACCCACGCCAATGCGGGGAAAGAAATCCAAAAATTCCTTGAAAATTTATTGTTTCTTTGGGGGGATTTAAAACCTTTTTTTACGCCTCCGGCTTCTGGGGTGAACAGTGCTAACTGCTGAGCCACAATGCCATCCCTTGAATTATAAATTTTGCTTTTTTTTTTTTTGTTTTTTTTCAAAAAATAAAATTTATTTTTTTTCCCCCTGATTTTCAGAAAATTTCCCCAAGTTTAACCTAAACTTCCTGTTTGTCTATGCTCCAGTCACATGATAACTGGTCTAGTCTTCAAATGCCTACTCATACAGGAATGCTCCCAATAACCCACACCACAGGAACCCCAAATCCCACCGGGAAATTTTTTTGTATCTCTATTTACCCTCCTCTTTCTTTTCTTATCTCTTTGCCCCTTCTTTTTTCAAAAATTCCCCAATTTTTTCCTTTTACCCAATACATTTTTTAACAAAAATCTTTAATTTCTATGTGTAAAATAGTTATTTAAATTTTTGAAAAATAAAATCATAAAGGTTTTTTATTGCATTGTTTTGGAAAAAATGCAAATTGCTAAAAATTTCCCATTTTACAGTCAGTACCCAAAAACCTTGGAATTTGTGAAAATAGCCCCTTTAACTCCATTTTCACAGGTTTTGGGGGAATTTTCCAAATTGGATTAAACCCCAGTACATACGGGGGTTTCACAGCTCTTTACTCTTTCTTTCACAGGGGAGTGCTTCCCCATCTTCAGGATCTCCATTATATGATCATGGAGCAACTACAGATATTGTTGAGAACCAATTTAAATCAAAAAGCCATCAAGGTTTTCACCCAAAAAGGGACACCAAGTCCCCCCAAAATTAAATGTAAATCAAGACTTACTTTGACTCTATTTACAGAAAAACCATTTTTTTTCCCAGCCCATGTTTTTTTTTAAAGTCGCAGAAAAACCCTTGGGGGTTGGCCGGTGGGGGTTATTTCAGGCATTTATTTTTTTTTTTTTAAAAGAGGGGAAACCATTGAGCCACATTTCAAAGAGTAATATCCGTAGAGAATCAACTTCTCAGTGAGGACCTATAAACCTACTGTACATAAAGACTGATCCCAATGTGACTAATTCTGTTGTAAAGATTCACATTTTTTATTTTCAATAATAATCTGTAGATTTCATAAAATTTGAACTTAACTATAACATTTTGTTTTAACAAAACCCCAGAAAAAGATGGGGCATTTAAACAAGATATTTTTTAAAATTTCCCTAAAAAGCGAAAAAAGTTTTTTAAATTAAACCCTTTTAATTGAAAAAAATCTCAAAATACTGCAACTATTTATTAAATAAGTGTAAAATGCCCTTTTTTGTAAAAAGACCAAAAAAAATAACTGAAGGTTTTAAATTTTTCTTTACACCACTTTATTGGCATGAACCCCCCGGGTTTTACAAAAGTTGAAAAAAAATATGCGGGTTATAAAAGAGAAGAGGGCCAAAGCCCTAAGTGGGTAATTGGGTAGCACATTACTTCCAGATATGAAAAAACCCCGGGGGTTTTTCATTTTTTAACCCCAAAAAAATTTTTCCCAAGTTTACATGAGCAAAAAACTTTGAAAATCATTAGTTCAATGGTTTATCTTTCTATGTTTTTAAAAGAACATGTATACTTAAATGATGAACAACTGGCATCTTCTCTTTTTCAGTTGACAAAATATCTGTTCCGGGCCTTTCTTAGATTTTCCTTCGAACCTTTATAACAGACTAAACAGATGAATAATTAATAGATTAAAATCAAATAACCAAACATATATTATTCATGGCATTCATTAAAATTAAGGGTGTTCAGAGTTTGAGATTTTGTAATTGTGCTTTCACGTGTAGAAGCTCTTTTCATTTTAATGTTACAGTTTGTTCTATGTGGAAACATTTGTGTGTGTTAGGCCTGGTTCACATCTGTGTTTGCCTTTCCATTGTTCTATTCCATTATGGAATCAGAAAAACTGAAAAGAACGGTCAACCATTAATTTCAATGGAGTTCTTAGACTTTCAGTTTGCTTCAGTTTGGCTCCATTCCAGCAGATTCCACTTTTTCATTATGGAAAAAATTGCGTAGCCTGCGGCACTGTTGTTTCTGCAAAAAAAAACAGAAATCTGACAAAAAGCACCCTTCCATTTTTTTTTACATTGAAGTTAATGGAAAATATATACAAATAAATGGGTATCCGTTTGCATCCATTTTACATTTATTAAATGGATCCGTTAATTTTTCTCTTCATGTGCAAACAAATTTCAGACATAACATTTAAAAAAAAATGGATGTCTTTAACGGAAATAAATGGATGCAAACAGACACAAAAGTATTTGTTATTTGACAGTTTCTACGGGAATCATTTTTAAAAACCCAAAGATTGCACTTCCGTTCCATCCATTTTGAACAGAAAGGTAAACGCAGATGTGAACCAGGCCTAATTATTTACTGTTTTGTTTGTCAGTGCAACTGACTAAGGGATTGTATTTATACTTGATGAGCTGTCTGTGTATTTCTGTACATATGTTAATGTATGCTGAATGACAATCAGATAAAAAAAAAAAAACACAAATGAAATGAATTGTAACATACCAGCATATTATTTATCTAATTTTCAGAGGTCAAGCTTCACCCCATAATGATCTGTGACTAATATACCCATCATAGAAAAGTGTTGCTTACCACTCTGAAATGTATATAAACACACACGTTACCATGACCTTGTGGGTACTGCCACTGTAACAAAGAGATCAGCAACAGACAGCGGTAAAATTCAAATTTCTAGTGACAGGCTTTATTCTTGGATGACAAAGAGAAAGGTCTGTGGTGCCTGTCATATAACATGCCACTGAAAATTATTCTCACTTTTATAACCACATAAAATAACCCAAATATACTAGATATTAATGTAAACCTTAAATATATATTAATGTACGTAATAGTAATTTCCTGTAAATTATGCAAGCTTGTGTGCTCCCCAAGCTAGACTTTACTTATCTTTTACTTCTAGACCTACAGTATATGTGTACATCCACGACCTTAGATATGTACAGCTTGTTTACATTGGTGGTGCATGGTGTAGCTTACAACATACTGATGCAGGCAATTTAATTCCTTAGATACAGCAGTCAGTTGTGCCCATAGCATCCAGTATATCTTACAGAGCGAGGGACCTCCCTCGGCCAGCCACTCGACTCCCTGTGGCATGATCATCTGGCAATACCAGAGGATATCAGGTCTGTTATGAGCCTCTGCCTATTAAGCCATGTCAGAGTTATCATATACAAGTATTTTTTACAGAATGAGTAGTGAGACTATTGAATTCTCAGTCAGTTGATGTTGTGTTGGTAACTTGACAAAGAGTTTGGATGTCTCTATTGGCTACCTATTTTTTTACTTGATTGTACACTGAGATGTTCTATCTCTAATTTTTGGAGAAAAAAGATGGAAACAGTTGGAAAAACAACCATTTGTTTGATTTGCTTTTTTACATTGAGAAAAGAAAAACACAACAAAGGTTTATATAATCAAATCCATTTGTGTAATCACAAGCATGTATTTAGCTGTATATAGGTTGTCCATTCAGTATCATATTCTAATTCACCTGCCTATTGTGTATGTCTCCATTGTATTGCTCTGATCCATTAAGGCATGGACTCCAGGAGACCTCTGAAGGTGTTTTGTGACCTTAGCACCAGAACCTTTAATTTCTTAGGGTTGGGGCCCCCAGGAATTGGACTTGTTTTTCCAGGACACAATTCCACAATTAGAAGGCCATTTCAACAGCATGAATTGTCATGTTACTCAAACAATTCCTAAACATTTTTTGCCATTTTGCAAGGTGCAATATTCCACTGAGGCAGGCCACTGCAGTTAGAGAATTAAACTTACATAATGGGGCGTATTGGTTCGGCAACAATGTTTTGGTAAGTGGTAGCTGTTAAAGTACAATCCACATGAATGCCAGGACCCAAGGTTTTCTAGCAGAACATTGCCCAGAGCATCATGGGCTTACATTTATTTACCTTCTTCCCATAGTGCACTCTGGTGCCATTTTTTCCTGAAGTGACACACAACTACTAAATGATATAAAAGAAAAATGGTTTTATCAGATCATACCATAGTTCTCGGTTCTCGCCTATCAGAGGACATTCAAGAAATTATTTTAAAAATTGAAAAGTGGATATTTGTTATCTGTTATCTGTGGATTTTGTACCAATTAGGAGAAAACACAAAGTTATATAACGTTTCTAACACTTTAACTTCTAAAACATTAGAACTTAAAAGGCCTTATCAATACCCAACCTTGGACATACCTGCACGCCCTAGCGGGAAGGGACTTCCAGCAAATGGACATATAGGTATGACCTGGACATCGTTCGGGCTCCCAAGTGGGCCCGCACGATTGCAGCATGGGACCTGTTGTAAATTACAACTGGCCCCATGTTGTGTCGCCCCCAGCCAGAGATCACTCCAGCCACAGGCGATTAACCCCTTAGCTGCTGTGATCAGTCACGATCGTGGCAGGGAAAGATAGAGGGAGCTCCCTCTTTCTCCATTGGGGCCCTTCTGGTGTGATCGAGGGCTCCAATGGCTTACCTGTCAGCCCAGAAGTCTAAAAAAGACTTTCGGGCTACCTGTAATGTCACTATGCCCAGCTGTGTTTTGTGGGCATGATCGGGCATAGTAATTGACAGTCGCCATGGAGAGCAGTACTGCTGTGTACTGCTCTCCATAGTAACAGTAATCTGAAGATCACTGATACAAGTCCCTTATGGGGAAGAAAAAGTAAAAAAGTACAAAAACAGTAAAACACAAAAAATAAAATAAAAACACATACACTGCCCGTTTCCTCTTTCCAGACAGCAATCATCCCAAAAATTCTCAAAAATGAAGTATGCATATTTGGTGTCGCCGCATGTGTAACTACCTACCCTATAAATCTGTCATGTTCTTTAACCAGCACAGTTAACAACGTAAAAAAAAGGAAGGAATTGTATTTTTCATTCATCCCGCAGTACGTACAATGGAAAAATAAAGGGATTAAAAATTCATATAAATGCCAAAAGGATACAAATAGAAACATTAGTTCACCTAGCAAAAAAAAAAAAACCCTTTCACAGATCTGTTTATGGAAAAAAATAAAAAGGTTATGGCAATTATAAGATAGCGATGCAGAAATATTGTTCTACACAATAAAACACAATTTATATGTTTTTTATTATAATGAAGTGCTATCGCCAAAAAAATAAAAACTGCAGTAGGTTTGCAACATTTTCTTCACCCTACTTTTCTAAAAATGGATTCAAAAACGATCAAAAAGCCTTGTCCCCCCAAAAAAATTATACCAACAAACACGTCAACTCATCCTGCAAAAAACAAGCTACTACACAGTTTGTACACAGAAATATACCAAAGTTATGACTCTCAGACTATGGCAATGCAAAAACGTGAAAATATATAAATTGGATATCGCCCAAACAGCAGTTTAAACCCACATTGCCGAACTAGGAAGAAATTGTGTGACAAATTTTGGGGTACTTTTTTTCCAGGATTTCTTGTAAAAATGAAATATTTTCAGCAAAAATTACAGATTGTTGGATAAAAATAAATTTTTTATTTTCACAGCCTAATGCTAAAAATATAGTGAAAGACCTGTTGGGTCGATATACTCACCACACTTCTGGGTATATTCCTTAAGTTGTGTAGTTTCCAATATGCGTCTTTTTAGGGGTGTTTATTAAGTTTTAGCACCTTGGAGTTTCCGCAAACCTGAAATGGTGATGAAAATAAGACCCCAAAGTCCAATAGGTGCTCCTCCTATTTTGAGGCTTTTGGTGGAGCCAAATAGCAGATGTGAGCCTCATAAGAGATATCTCTAAAAATGGTAAAATTGGGGGAATCGATGTTGAGTGGCCTGTTCCTATGTTCCAGTGAATAATGTATAAACATCTGAAAAAAAAAGTAACAATTTTAAATTTCACGTCCACTTTTCTTTAATTTCTGTGAAACACATAATGGGTTAATTAACTTCCTAAATGCTGTTTTGAATACTTTAAGGGGTGTTTCTTAGATGAAGTCATTTAAAAGGCTGTCTGTCATACAAGCACCTCAAAGCCACGTCAGAACTGGAATGGTCCTTAAAAAATTCTGTTACAAATTTTCTTGAAAATGTGAAAAATTACTACTAAATTTCTAAGCCCCCTAATGTCATAAAAAAAAATAAAAAAATGAAATGATGACAACTTACAGTATACATATGGTAGATGCTAGTTCTAACTATTTTATGTTGGATATCTGTCTTGCACACAGACATTTTTGGACTTTGAAACTGGCAAATTTTTCTAACTTTTCCCAATATTTTAATATTTTTCACAAATAAATAAGGATTGTATGGACCAAAATTTCGTAACTAACTTAAAGCAATGTGTCTCACAAAAATAATCTCTGAATCACATAAATAGGTAAAAGTATCAAAAAGTTATTCACACATAAAGTCGGAATTCAAAAATGGGGCTCTGCAGGGAGGTCAAAACTGGTTGTGATGGTAAGGGGTTAATGACCGGTTTTTGCCTCTCTGCATATCAATAGTCTTAGCTTTTTTTTATTTTTCGGTGACAAGGTAACTTATTTTATGCATAAGAAGATGTATTTTTTGAGGACATAGTTTGAGTATACATATAAATTACTGTGTTTTTTACACCATTTAAATTTCACATGAAAAAAAACTGTTAGATTAAAAAATTTAGGTTATTTTGGGGGGTTGGTACCAATGTAAGGGTTTTCAGTATAATGTATGCACAGTATATTTTTTTTATTAAATATTTATTTTTATTTTATTTTTTCCCCATACTTCATGTTTTTAGCTTTTTTTGTGTTTAATTATTTTCATACTTTTTTTTTACACGTTATAATGTATTAGCATATTCCTGTATACTGAAACTTATATTCAAAGTCATAGACTGGGTCCGGGGGTGCTCTAGTTTTTCCCCTCTTTTACTGCAAACATTTTCCCAGGCTACATCAGGCACTGGGAATCCCGACTGCAGCGATCAAAAGGTTATATGACAGGGATCAGAGGCTTCCTTCGCTTCCTGCAGTGTGCAAAGACTGCTATAGGAAGAGAGCTGTGAGCTACAAACCCCCTCTGAAGACAGCAACATGATTTGGCACCAGAAAATGGGCAGTCGTTAAGGAGTCAAACATTTGGTTACATTCATATGCCACAATGCCTTGTTAAATTTGCCAAAACTTTTAATTTTCCTGGATTCCATATTTAGAACATATGGACTGCATGGGGACACAGCAGTATGATGAGGAATTTGTCAGACGGTTGGACCTGTGGGTTTTAAAACGCGAAAAACCATGGTGTGGCATTGTTTGATGATTTTATATCTGTAACTTCCAGTTTCTCCTTATCCTACTGTTGCGTGCTAACTCTTTAACAAGCACCATTCCTGATTCTACAGTACCTTTTGGTATTAGTACAGCGTTGGCAAGTACCAACCCCAAAGGGGTAGTAGCAGTGCCGTTGTAACAGTATTATGGGCCCCTGGGCAGAGCTGTGCAATGGGCCACCCAACGCAGAATACAGATAACACATCATTTTGCCGAAAAGGAACACCACAAAAATAAAACCATTGCAAACATGGTGCAAGTACGTTTCTTCACATTTCACCCCACTTATACATTTTTTTTAGATTCCCAGTACATTTTATGGTATGTTCCTGGCACCACTAAAAAGAACATATTGTTCCACAAAAAAACAAGCTGTTAGATGTTGATGTAGATGGAAAAATATAAAAACACTTTTTAATATTTTTTATGCAGAATTTATATACCACAACTCCACTTTCTCAGCTCACTTTCCGAACCATAAAACCATGTTTTAATGTCACGAATCAAAACTTACAACCTCTCCATCATGTGGTCAGTAAGTCATCCTGTGCCCCCAGGCAAGGCCTCACAGCACATGGATTAAATGGATTGTTGCGTGGCCGGCCTTGGGGCACCAGATGGCTGACTGACCTCATGCAGTTGTTACATGAGTTCTTATGTGCCCTGGGAACGCTACCAGACCAAAAACCCCTCTATCATGGTCACACCCTTTGCCCCCAGGCCAGGGCATGCAGAGCTCGAAGTTAAAATAAGTTGCTGCATAGCCGGGCCTGGGGGCACCTGTGCCCCCCATGCACACAGCAACCATTTAAAATGCTTTGGTAGCACCCACCGACTCTTGTCACTGTCTCCCAGAGCCTCTCTTATCATGGGTTACATGGTAGTTACTATATGATAAGAAAGGATCTGGGGGAGGGTTTACAAAGGGTTGTTATTTAAACCCCTCATTTCGAGGTAGCCTTGTTTTTTACTAGTGGCGGGGGTGGGGCGTCCTAGGCTAATTTCATCAGGTGGGGTAAAGAATTTGTCCCCCCCCCTCCCGAACAAAAATGCGCCACGTTGAATACTGCTCACCAAAAACCAAATCTAAATAAAAAAAAAAAGCTTTACCAAAAAGTGTAGTATAAAACTACAAAAAAAGCATACAGTTACCAAATAACCCGCTACACCAACCAAAACCCCCGGGGCTAAAGCCATTACCTACAAACCACATTCCCAGCCTATGACCGAATAAACAAACTGACCATTACTGAATACAAACCTTATACACAACCATATTACCACCATATAGTGACCATAAAGTATTGGAAACCAGTTTACACAGGCTCTGCAAAAATATAAAATTACAGAAAAGTTACACCCAGGCCCTTAAAAGGGACATCTCTGAAAGTTGTTGTTTCTCTTCATCTTCCTCAATCCCCTGACGATTTTTTCCCCGGCCCACCACTTTCAGTGTAAATTTACAAAACAAACATCTTAACTCCCAATTTTCAGCACTTCTTCCAATTCCTTTTTTCTATACAAAAACCCCCATCTATAACCTCCTAGGGGTAGCCAGAAATACCCCCCTTTTCCCATGTAGTAGCCCTGTCCCCTGTATAGTCTGTAGTCAGACAAACCCCTGGGCCAGTAGTACAAAGTACCGGGATACCTCTTTTACCAGGTAGATGCCTCAAATTTTCGGGTTGTGACCCTTAAACCGGGTAGACCCCCTATACCCGGTAGTAGTCTCTATACCAGGTAATCCATAAGTCGGGTAGGGACCCTTTAACCAGGTAGTTGCCCCTTACCAGGTAGTACCCTTATAGCCGTAGATCCCCATATAGTCAGGTTGATGCCCTTAGTCAGGTAGTTGTCCTTATAGTCAAAGTCCCCCCTTATCCAAGAAAAGGGCCCCTATAGCCAATAGTGCCCTTGTCGCCAGTAACCCCCCCTAGCCAGATAGTTCCTCTTTTAGCCGGGCAGTCCCCCCTTGTAGCCAGGAGTGCCCCTGTAGCCGGGCGTGCCCCCATGTAACAGACGTGCCCCATGAGCCGGGCATTCCCCCTTTGTCCAGCAGTACCCCCATGTAGCCAGGTAGTGCCCCCCTTTAGCCAGGTATCCCCCAATGCCGGGTAGCGCTATTGAAAAAAAAAAAAAAAATTCCCACCATGCCACAATCGCACGGTCCCCCCCCGCCGGACCGGACTGCGAGCAGATAAGTGCGTGACGTCATCACGCCGCTTACGCTGTGACGCAGCTCCCAGAGTTCTCCTGGGCTGCGCAGAGTGTTTTTTTATGCGTTTTTTTGTGCCTTTTTTTTGCAGGAATGCACAGTAAATTTTCTTTGCGTTCAGCCAAAAAAACATCAAAAAACGACCAAAAACCACTGTGAAAGCACCCTGAAATACAAGTTTGGAAAAAGTACGAACATTGAAAGTTGGACAGTGCATTTAAAATTAAGAGATGGTCATTTAGCTCACTCCTTAGTTAGCCATGTGATTAGAAAGTCTAGAGTAGGCACAGGACTTCTTTCTGTAAAGATCAAAAAATGGGCCCTTTTCTTAACTAAGTCACATCTTTTTTTTGTTCTGTCCATTTTCTATTAAATGTCATATTAGATTTTTATTCTATTGTCTTTAGTATTCAGACTGTAGTTATTTCTGCTAGTTCTGTTATTTTTCATTTCATTCTTTGTCAATGTTTCTATGCTGTTTTGTTTTTGATACATATTTTCCATCACCATTATAAAATTGTATGTTATTTTTTAGTGTATTAATTTGATTAGTTAAACCAGTGTCTGCTGGTGATTCTTAAATTGCAAATCCAAAGATATCCTAAAAAGAACCTGCAGGAGTGAAGTTAAAATTGATGTTTCCTGATACATTGATTCACCTGATTATTCTTAAAACTTAACTTTTACTAATGTATATTCTACAAAATATATTTAATATCTTGATTAGAGATGGGCGAACTGATTCTAAAAAAGTGAAAAAAAATTTAGAATTTCAGAAAACTTCGGTTTGCACGAACAAGTTTTTGGTACTTTCGGGGAAAGAAAACTTTTTTTTTTTAAAATGGCCTGGCAAAGGGTGACATGGGGGAAGAACTCTGGGGGGAAGAAAGGAACACCCCAATAACAGTCAACATGAAGCCAAACCAACCCGCTGTGACGTCACAGCCCATAAATACGGGCGCCATGTTAAATTCTCACATTCTCACTGTTCCCTTTAATAAAAAACATCGCGCAGCACTAATTGCCTCTTTACAAAACAAACTCGTTTTTTGAGCGACTGGTGTAAGAGACCTTCACAAGTGGGTGTCATGTGATGGTTCCTGAACCAACGTTATTATTTTGTTTTAGTTTGTGGGGGATTTCTCCCAAAGTCCAGGGTTTTTTTTTTCAGCCCATATATGCCCAATTCATCTTGTTCACTGTGTAGGGTTTTTTATACCCAAGGGTTTTTAGCCTCTTTTTTTTTGGGTTGGGGTAATTTTTTTTGGGAAAACTTTTTTAAAAATTACCCTTTGGGGGGTTTTTGGTGGGGGATTTTGTTGCCCCATATACGCCTCAAAACAAGCCCCTTCGTTCTTTTTGGGGGTATTGCTATCTGTGGCAAACATAAATTTTTTCACTATTTGGTTATTTTTTAAACGCTGATACATGTAACCCCCACAAAAGAGTGGAGAGGGGGTCTCGTAATTTTCATTTTACAAAACAATATTCCTTTGACCCTTCAGTGTCCCTTTTTTAATGGTCAATAATCCCTTATTGCAAAGCCCAGATTGGCACAATTAACAGTGTGGGTGTCGGAAAACAACAGCAGCAGCTCAGCCCAAGTGTGGGATAATTTTCATGATTCTTAGGTGGGACACTAGGTGCATAAAGGGAAGGCAGTAACACAACATAAGCCAAGAGTGGGGCATGGTGCTAGCCTGGAGTGACAGCAGCGCATGAGGAGACTATGGTGAAAGGGGGCAGCTTTTCAGAAGGCTGCATAAGCCCAGGAAGAGTTGGGGGGTAGTTCAATACCAGTCCCCGGTAAAAATGGTGGGGGGTTTTAAGGACACTGGCAGCGAGTTGGGATCAGGGGGTACCAGAAAAATCCCGGGGTTTAGGGTCTCTCCAGGGTGCTCTAGTGTGTACCTAAATCATAGGGGGGGGGGGAAGAAAAGGTCAACCTGTTGAGGTTGGACGAGGGCAGATAGGCGCGGGCCCAATGACTACCAGGGTTCCAAGTACTTTATTTGTCCCCGTCTTGGCAGGGGAAAAAATGCCCCCTTTGGGATGGAACGAGGGTCCAAGAGGGTGGAGAGCCAGAAGTCATCCTCTGCGGTGTTGCATTTTTACTGCCTAGCCAGGCAATCAGCAGCAGCAGGCCATCGGCAAGTGGCAAAGGGCCCAGCCTCCCTCCACGTATACGCCAGGTGGTTTTGCGTTTTCCTAAAACCCTTTCCGGCTGCTTCTGCTTCTTTCCTGTCACCTGAGTAGAAGAAACACTCATTTCACCAGACACTGCTTGTTGTCCAATGTCTTCCTCCTCCTCTTCCATTTCAGCCCCCACTGGACTCATGTGGCCGTGGGATGTAGTCGCCACATCACCAGTCCCCTGACCAGATAGATTTTGCAGCATCTGTTCCAAGACATGAAGCAGTGGAATGATGTTATTCATCCCGTAGTCCTGGCGACTAACAAATAACGTGGCCACCTCAAAGGGTCTGTGCAAACAGCAGGTGTCACGCATGAGCTGTCACTGGCTGACATCAAAATTACACAGTGGAGTACAGGCTCGGACTAGGACGTCGGGGGATCGGTCAATCCCCCGGTGGGCCCTGAGCTGCTGGGGGCCCCCGGAGGCAGTGCCGCCACTCCTCGGGGCCCATCCGCCGCATCCGTTCCCTGAACGGCCAGACCCTGCGTCCTGAGTGCTCAGAGAAAGGACCAGAGAGTCAGGGACTAATGTCCCCGACTCCCGGGGCTGCGCGGTGTCAGCGGAGCTGAGCGGCGTTAGCGCTCCGCTCTGCTGATCGCCCTGGCAGGTCTAAGGCGCTAGGCCTTAAGCTTGCCAGGCGCTGGCCCCTACTGATGACGTAGAAGCACGGTGACGTCACATCACCGCGCCGCCTATGCAGGGCGGCAGTAGCCAGCGGGTAGTGGCCGGGAGCAGGAGCGAGGTAAGTGGCTCTGTTTGTTTTTTGTTTGTTTTTTAACTACCTAAAGGGGGGCCCTGACTACCTAATGGGGTCCCTGACTACCTAATGGGGGTCCCTGACTACCTAATGAGGCCCTGGCTACCTAATGGGTTGCCCTGACGACCTTATGGGGCCCTGGCTACCTAAAAGGAGGTTCTGGCTACCTAAAGGGTGGCACTGGCTACCTAATGGGGCCCTGACTACCTAATAAGTCCTTGGCTACCTAATGAGGCCCTGACTACCTAATGGGGCCCTGGCTACCTAAAGGGGGCCCCTGACCACCTAATGGGACCCTGACTACCCAATGGGGCCCTGACTACCTAATGGGGCCCTGACTACCTAATGGGGCCCTGGCTACCTAATGGGGCCCTGACTGCCTAAAGGGGGCCCTGGCTATCTAATGGGGTCCTGACTACCTAATGAGGCCCTGGTCATCTAATGGGGCCTTGGCTATCTAAGGGGGCTCTGACTACCTAATGGGGCCCTGACTACCTCATGAGGCCCTGGCTACCTAATGGGGCCCTGGCTACCTAATGAGGCCCTGGCTACCTAAAGGGAGCCCCTGACTACCTCATGGGGCCCTGGCTACTTAATGGGGCCCTGGCTACCTAAGGAGCCCTGACTACCTAATGAGGCCCTGGCTACCTAAAGGGAGGCCCTGACTACCTAAAAGGGCCCTGACTTCCTAAAGGGGGCCCTGACTACCTAAAGCGGACCCTGACTACCTACAAACTAAAGGGGACCTTGACTACCTGCACACTAGCTAAAAGGGGGCCCTGACTTCCTGCACACTAGCTAAAGGGGGGGCCCCTTACTTCTTGCACACTAGCTAAAGGAGACCCCCTAACTGCCTGTATACTATCTAAAGGAGGGCTTCACTACATGTATACCCTAAGTGCCTGTATACTACCTAAAGGGGCCCCAACTGCCTGTATACTACCTAAAAGAGGCCTTAACTGCTTGTATACCCTAACTGTTTGTATACTACCTAAAGGAGGCCCTAACTGCCTGTATACTACTTCAAAGGAAGCCCTAACTGCCTGTATACTAACTAAAGGGGGGGTCCCTAACTACTTGCAGCCTATATAAAGGGGACCCTAACTACCTACAGCTTACCTAACTGGGGTAAACCACCTACCTACAGCCTAACTAACTGGGACTCACCAACACCTACCTACAGCCTACCTTACCCTAGATCCACCAACCTAACTGTAGTCTATCAACTTGCCTAACTGGGGCCTGCTTATCTAACTGGGGGCAACTTACCTACCCACCCGTGGCTAGGTACCCACCAACCTACTTGGCGCTGGCCTACCAACTTATCTAGCGGGGGTCTATCTACCTAAATAGGGCATATCTAGTTACTTGGGGCCTTTCCCATTTGCCTACGTACCTGGCAATATAATTGCGAGGGAAGCAGCCCATAGTTGTAGCATTATCTCCAGGGGGTTAGTCCTCTCCTCACCCTCCAACCACTTAGGATACTAGGCCTCTAAGTTATGGCTTGTACCTGTTCTATCACCCCTGGGAAGTTTGTACAGAGGTGGGAATAGGTAAAGAGATGCTGGAAAATTGAGGATTCTAAGATATTTGTGTATAAATTCTGGAGGAATGAATTGTGGCCAGGACAAGTCATCATGGCGGTGTGGAACGGAAAGCAGAAGAAAAGGGAATAAGAACGACTCATGAGAGAAGAGAACGACTTATCAGATATGACATCTCTGGTGAGTCTCTGATTTCAGGGGTTATTTTACTTCTATATTGGATCAGTGCTGTATTCACTGTAATGTGATGTGACCTGAGCTGGTGTCTGAGCTCTATGTGGTCTCTATATGGTGGTGTTGTAGGTTATACCTGAGCTGTGTCTGACCACTATGTGGTCTCTATACGGTGGTGTTGTAGGTTATACCTGAGCTGGAGTCTGACCTCTATGTGGTCTCTATATAGCAGTGTTGTAGGTTATACCTGAGCTGGAGTCTGACCGCTATGTGGTCTCTACATGGTGGTGTTGTAGGTTATACCTGAGCTGGTGTCTGACCTCTATATCGTCTCTACATGGTGGTGTTGTAGGTTATACCTGAGCTGGTGTCTGAATCTATGTGGTCTCTGTATGGCGGTGTTGTAGGTTATACCTGAGCTGGTGTCTGATCTCTATGTTGTCTCTATATGGAAATGTTGTAGGTTATATCGGCACGGGTATGGTGGCAGCGTACATGTGTCCCTGATTGTAAGAGTGAGGGAACACCTGACCCTTTGATAGGAGTTACAGTTTTACTTTCTTGCTGGTGTTTATTTGAGCAGGTGGTGCGGCGCGTGACCAAGGGAAACGTGGAGGGGGATATTGAGTGTGGGCTGGTGGGGGATATGGATGGAGCTACTTAGCCCTGTGTCTATGATATATTAGACTGTGGCAAATGTGTGACTAACTTGATATTGTACTACACAATACAGTTCTGTTTTGCACACTGTATTATGTGGTAAAATGGGCGCATTTATGTTCGAGAGGCCGGTAATATTTGCATGTACAGTAGGGTGAGCCCCTGAAGATCAATTCCCCTGTGGGCCCCAGACCTCCCAGTCCGACACTAGTGGAGTATCCCTGTCCGCTTGGATCATCAAGAAATCATTAATGGCCTTTCTCTGTTCATAGATTTCTCCCTGTTTTGCCCTGTTCATCGATTTCACCCTGTTTTGCCCCGTTCATAATTTCTCTGTCCTGCTCAGCTCAAGGAGGGTTTGCTTGGCAGTGTAGGAATGGCTAAAATGCATGCAAAGTTTCCTGCCCAGTTCTCTGAACGGTGCAGAGTCCACCACTTGAAAAGGGAGGGACTGCAGTACCACCAACTTGGACAGGAGCATGGTCAGCTTCTGCACTTAGGGATGGCTTTCATGCATACTGCTGTTCTTGTCAATCATCTCGGTGGGAAAGATTGTTGGGACCATGAGTGTCTTTGAGAGATGGTGGAGCCTTTACTGCCCGAAATGGGAGGCGTGACACTGGGTGCTTCTGCTGCGGTAGGATGGACCACCACATCTGAGACACGTTTCTCCCAGGCCACTGTATGGTGACGCTGCATGTGTTGATGCAGGGCTGTGGTGCCAAAGTTAGGTCCATGGTCACGCTTTACTTTCTGCCCACAGATTCTACCTAAAGCCATGTTCGCCTCCTCCTTGGCAGAGAAGTGGCACACAGTCGAGTAGGTGATTGTTACCGCCACTGCCTCGGTGAGTTCCTGCACTGCTACTTTCTGGGACCTGCAAAGTAGTTGGTCTAAATTTCGGCCGTTTGGCTCCTGACCCTGCACTGCTGCCACCCTGCTGACTCCTGGCCACACTACCGACTTGCAGTTATCATCCAAAACATACACATAAGGCTATACCAGTCGGGGAGATGACTCGTGCTATGCGGAATTGTAGCCTACACAGCGATTTTGAAGTTGAATGTAATGCCATATGTAGCAGGCTTTCCAAAAGGGGTTATCCATCATGGACCCTCAACCGGGCTTCCAATATAGTACGAAACAAAAATAGGGAACATCTTCTCCATAAAAAGATTAAAAAATTGAAGAGAGACAACACCAACAATAACATTCTTGTGTTGGATTACAACACTCAATTTCAAAAAATTTAAAATATGGTCCTGAAACATATTCATATTTTATGTGAGGATCCAGTTTTGAATGAGATTTTGTCAGATGGTTTGCGAGTAGTATCTCACAAATCCAAAACTATTGGTAGTTTGTTAGCTCCTAATTCTAGTGTCCCACAGCAATCTAAGCCCAATTGGTTAAAATATAAAGGGTTCTATAGATGTGGTTCTAACCCCTGTAGGGTCTGTGGTTTTGTTACCACAGGCAAGGTTTTTCATGATAAGCAACACACCAAGGCTTATAACATTCAAAATTACATCAATTGTAATTCACACCACATGGTGTATTTGGCTACTTGTACCGAGTGTAACCTTCAGTATATGGGTAGCACCACCAGAAGGCTTAAGACACGCATCCTCGAACATCTCAATGACATCACTAATGTATCTACACGCAATAGATCCCATCTCTCATTACATTTTAGAGACGTACATGGAGGCAATTGTGACAATTTTACAGTCATGGGCATAGACAGAGTTAAAAAGCCTGGTCGTGGTGGTGATATTAATCATATTCTTCATGAAAAGGAGGCCTTTTGGATTTGTGTCCTTGACACGGCTGCTCCTGCTGGCCTTAACTCGAAGAAAGAATGGATGTTCCACTATTAATAATTCGAGTAGTAAGGAACGGGGATGCTTTTGCGGCATGTATCATGTTTCATATGTATTTGTTATATTCTCTGGATTTTTTATTTTCCCGTTAATAATGTAGGTAGGCTGCCAAATATTTATTGGAATAGAAAAGGCAGTATAGGAATCTACAGGGAATATTGATTGTATATCATCATGCAAATATATTGTATTTCTGTCCTTGCATTCAGGTTTTGGATGTATTTCATTTTATTTTGTGTTGTTTTTATTATTCTCGCCGTTTCCGCTCGCTCTCCTGCCTCCTTTTTTTTCTCCACTTTCAGTGGATGGCATTGGCTGTTCCTTTGTTGGACTGCCAGTGCTTGTTGCTCGGCCGGC
This sequence comes from Phyllomedusa bahiana, assembly GCA_025379985.1. Classification (NCBI taxonomy): domain Eukaryota; kingdom Metazoa; phylum Chordata; class Amphibia; order Anura; family Hylidae; genus Phyllomedusa; species Phyllomedusa bahiana. Next base: position 55,479 of record JAODAL010009264.1, on the reverse strand, counting down.
TCCAGAGGGCGTCGTTGGTTGCCATGTCGGCGCCCGCGTCACTTCCTGGATATGTCCGAGGTTGTCAGGCTAGTTGCCAGACAGGATACCCACGTGTTTCTGGTGGCGTTCCGGAAGCCGGTGTTTCCGCCATGGGACGGAGGAGCGAGCGCAAACAGGTGAGTGTAGTTGACAGCGTTAACTTGTTGGTATTTAAGGGATCTTATATCAGTACTATTTATGCCATGATTAAGGGTGGTTCAGCCACCTGAAACGCGTCGGCGTTCAAGGGTTTTTTCTGTCTGTTATGCCATCACGGGTTACCCTGCATTCTATGGAATTACAATAAAGGTGATATATTTTAGTCACTGGCACCGCTGTATCATCTACTTTATGCTTCAATGGAGCTACTTAGTCCTGTGTCTATGATATTTTAGACTGTGACAAATGTGTGACTAACTTGATATCATTAATGGCCTTTCTCTGTTCATAGATTTCTCCCTGTTTTGCCCTGTTCATAATTTCTCTGTTCTGTTCAGCTCAAGGAGGGTTTGCTTGGCAGTGTAGGAATGGCTAAAATGCATGCAAAGTTTCCTGCCCAGTTCTCTGAACGGTGCAGAGTCCACCACTTGAAAAGGGAGGGACTGCAGTACCACCAACTTGGACAGGAGCATGGTCAGCTTCTGCACTTAGGGATGGCTACATGCATACTGCTGTCTCTTGTCAATCATCTCGGTGAACGATTGTTGGCACCATGAGTGTCTTTGGCAGAGATGGTGGAGCCTTGACTGCCTGAACTGGGAGGCATACCACTGGTTGCTTCTGCTGCGGCAGGATGGACCACCACATCTGAGACACGTTTCTCCCAGGCCACTGTATGGCGAAGCTGCATGTGTTGATGCAGGGCTGTGGTGCCAAAGTTAGGTCCATGGTCACGCTTTACTTTCTGCCCACAGATTCTACCTAAAGCCATGTTCGCCTCCTCCTTGGCAGAGAAGTGGCACACAGTCGAGTAGGTGATTGTTACCGCCACTGCCTCGGTGAGTTCCTGCACTGCTACTTTCTGGGACCTGCAAAGTGGTTGGTCTAAATTTCGTCCGTTTGGCTCCTGACCCTGCACTGCTGCCACCCAGCTGACTCCTGGCCACACTACCGACTTGCCGGCTGCACCACTGCCTGATGAGCAAGCTGCCGATCTCTTCTCATGATGATGATGATGATGATGATGAAGCCATTGCGTCCAGGGCCAGGACGATAGGTATTCGAAAAAGGGGGCACAATGAGGCATAGAGTAGGCTATATTTTCCATTTGGGGGGCACTTTATCCCTTGTTTAACTAGAGCACCAGAATACCTTGTCCCAGCCTTGCTTGCTTCGCCCAGCTTCCTAGTGTGATCGGCTACATCGATTAGTGTTAGTGCCTGTCACCGCTGTCCTCCTCAATGGTCTTGCTGTACAGAGCCTGACCGCTCACAATGTAACCCCCCCACTCCCCTCAGCACTAGTTGCCCGCTTCTGCCAGAAGCAGCGGATATCGTCCCCACCACTTGGCTGCCCACAGTCCTCAAATAGTTCGTCCTCACTATATAGTGGCGCAGAGGCCACAGCACATAGTAGTTCTCTGGCTGTGGGAGCCGAACAGGACAGAGGTGGGTTGAGGACAGGTGAGGACCCCTGACCTGCTCCCAGGCAATGCCAACTAAAGGTTGTGTTTTACAGATGCACCGACTCTCAGCCGGGGTTGTCAGATGTCATCTGGGAGAAAGTGGATAACCTGGTCAACCATTCGAGAACCTTTGGCTTGGTTGTCAACACACGACCGCTAGATGACACCGGAAGCTCTGGCCTCGTGGGGTGACCCCTGCTGTGACGTCCCCTTAATGTGCTGCGACCTGTGCCTGCTCCAGGATCCGACTATAGCGTTATTTGTTACCCCATGTGATCAGGCACACTCACAACCCTCACAGTTTTAAAGGGGATGTATCACTTTCTTACTTCTGCTGAGTCACACTTCTCTTAGCTTTCCAGCTCTGTGAATGCCGGGGCGTTTCTTCCCCTCCAACCCGGATTACATCATCCCCTCTTCACTGCTGGCCTGAGACTCCCCCCCCCTCCCCTCTGAGTCCACATATCACTGTGTCTCTCCCTATCAGTCTTATTTTATAAGAGCTCTATACATACCACAGGCTGCATTCAATCTAATCTGAGCACTGATCTCCTCTCACAGCTGGAGATGTATTACAGCTTTCTAAGAATGGCACAGACCTGCATGTATGCAGGAGAGTTAGGCACAGGGTCAAAACTGTCATGTTTTCTCATTGTACAATCTGCTGTAGTCTGTTTCTGCTTGGTGGGGAGACAGAAAATGCTAGGGCCCCTAACTCTGAGTCAGACACACAGCTCCATGAATCGACCCAGGGGCTGTACAGAATGTAAATGAGCTCTCAGCTAGTGAATTGCAAGGAGGAGGGATCAGGAGGGATTCGACCTACACTGGATATCAGTGTAAATAAAAACACAAGATAAGGGACACTGTGAGAACAAGGCAGCTTTGCTAATGACATCCAATTGCAAAGTTGCTTGTTTTCACTGTCCCCTTATTCTGAAGACCATTTAATGAAACGATAACACCCCTTTAAGTGCGTTCTGAAAACTCATCTTCTTAGACAAGCCGACCAAGATTCCTAATTGTTAACCCCCCAAATTTTGTAACACATTCATCACTTCCTGCACTTTGGCACCCACAGGCACTTATCTGTATTTAGATGTATGGTTGGGATGTCAGGTTCATCCACTTTTTTATGTATACTACCCCCTTTTTATGTAACATGGCTGGACCATTGTTAACCAAGCTCTTCTCACCCTTTGTTTAACCCATACACCCTAATAGATTGTAAGCTCTTGCGAGCAGGACCCTCACTCCTCGGGCGACATTTATGAAGGAAAGCACATCGAAGTGAATAGTCAAGTCTCATTTTCAGTGTATAATGCGCCTGATGTATAAAAGTGTTTTTTGTGTGTTCATTGTGTGTGGACAGTAAACTTAATTGTAGCAGCCAGTGTCAGACAGCAGCTGCCAAGGCAAATAGGATCATGGGGTGCATTAAAAGGGGCATCGATGCACATGATGAGAACATTATTCTCCCATTATACAAATCACTGGTTAGACCACACATGGAATATTGTGTACAGTTTTGGGCACCAGTGCACAGGAACGACCTCGTAGAGCTGGAACAGCTACAACGGCGGGCCACAAAAATAATACAAGGACTGGGTAGACTACAATAGTCAGAAAGATTAGCAAAACTAGGGTTATTTAGTTTAGAGAAAATATGGCTGAGGGTGACATAATAAATATGTTTAAATACATCAAAGGTCAATATAGAGATCTCTCCCAAGATTTATTTATACCCAGGGCTGTATCTAGAACAAGGGGGCATCCTCTACGTCTTGAGGAACGAAAGTTTCTACATAAACATAGAAAGGGATTCTTTACTGTTAGATCAGTGAGACTATGGAATTCTCTGCCAGAGGAACTTGTCATGGTGAATTCAATAACAGTTCAAAAAGGGTTTGGATGCATTTCTGGAGCGTAATAATATAACAAGTTATAATGTCTAGGATTCTGGAGAGGGGTCATTGATCCAGGGATTTTTCTGATTGCCAGATTGGAGTCGGGAAGGAATTTTTCCCTAAAATGAGGACAATTGGCTTCTCCCTCATTAGGGTTTCTTGCCTTCCTCTGGATCAACACCTTAGCACAACAGGCTGAACTGGATGGACATCTTGTCTTTTATCGGCCTTACAAACTATGAAACTATGAAACTATAAATGGTGTGTACAATTCGACACGGCTCGCCTATGTGTTAGGCGCATTACGGAACTTAGGCGCATAAGTTATGCGCCTAACACGTATTAAGGTTATAGACAGGCTGGAAATAAGAGAAGTCATTAGAAGTCATTAGAATGGCATGTCAGTGAATAGAAGCTATTGTATTGATCCTGCTTGGAGGACCACAGGTCCCAGCAATACCTGTGCTGTGTTGGCTCTTGCTGTATGCAGAATAAAGCGTGAGAGCAGCAAAAATAAAATAAAATATATTTACTATACTATATTTAATGTAGTTAAAATTTTAAATATAAAAATCTGAACAACATAATCAGTAGGTTTTTTAATGTAAATTTCTTTTAGATTCTATTCATTTTAAATACATTTTATAGGAGATATTTTTATATTTTTGGGATATTATATATTTTTATATAAATTTTATATGTTAACTCTTTTTATTATATTTAAATAATTTAATTTTATATACCGTATATACTCGAGTATAAGTCGACCCGAGTACAAGCCGAGGCACCTACTTTTGCCACAAAAACCGGGAAAGCTTATTGACTCGAGTATAAGCCTAGGGTGGAAAACGCAGCGGCTACTGGTGAATTTTAAAAATAAAAATAGATATCAATAAAATTACATAGGCAGTTTAATGTCTCCCATAGGCAGATATAGGCAGTTTAATGCCCCCCATAGGCAGGTAGAGGCAGTTTAATGTCCCCCATAGCTAGATATAGGCTGGTCTAGTCAGTTTACTGTCCCCCATAGGCAGGTTATAGGCTGGTATAGGCAGTTTAATGTCCCCCATAGGCAGGTTATAGGCATGTATAGGCAGTTTAATGTCCCCCATAGGCTGGTATAGACAGCTATATGTCCCCCTAGGCAGGCTATAGGCAGGTAATTGCCCCCATAGGCAGGTATAGGTCCTCATAGGCAGGGTATAGGCAGGTATAGGTCGTTATAGGCCCGTTATAGGCTGGTATGGGCAGGTATAGGTCCCCCTAGGCAGACTATAGGCAGGGTATAGGCAGGTATAGGCAGTACTAGGCAGGTATAGGTCCCCTAGGCAGGCTATAGACAGAGTATAGGCAGTACTAGACAGGCTATAGGCAGGGTATAGGCAGTACTAGGCAGGGTATAGGCTGTACTATGCAGGGTATAAGTCCCCTAGGCAGGCTATAGACAGGGTATAGGCAGTACTAGACTTGTTATAGGCAGGGTATAGGCAGTACTAGGCAGGCTATAGGCATTACTAGGCAGGCTATAGGCAGTACTAGACAGGCTATAGGCAGGGTATAGGCAGTACTAGGCAGGCTATAGACAGGCTATAGGCAGTACTAGACAGGCTATAGGCAGTACTAGACAGGCTATAGGCAGGGTATAGGCAGTACTAGGCAGGCTATAGACAGGCTATAGGCAGTACTAGACAGGCTATAGGCAGGGTATAGACAGTACTAGGCAGGCTATAGGCAGTACTAGACAGGCTATAGGCAGGGTATAGGCAGTACTTGGCAGGCTATAGGCAGTACTAGACAGGCTATAGGCAGGGCATAGGCAGTACTAGGCAGGCTATAGACAGGGTTAGGCAGTACTAGGCAGGCTATAGGCAGTTCTAGACAGGCTATAAGCAGGGTATAGGCAGTACTAGGCAGGCTATAGACAGGGTTAGGCAGTACTAGACAGGCTATAGGCAGGGTATAGGCAATACTAGGCAGGGTATAGGCAGTACTAGACAGGCTATAGGCAGGGTATAGGCAGTACTAGGCAGGCTATAGGCAGGCTATAGGCAGTACTAGACAGGCTATAGGCAGGGTATAGGCAGTACTAGGCAGGCTATAGGCAGTACTAGACAGGCTATAGGCAGGGTATAGGCAGTACTAGGAAGGCTATAGACAGGCTATAGGCAGTACTAGACAGGCTATAGGCAGGGTATAGACAGTACTAGGCAGGCTATAGGCAGTACTAGACAGGCTATAGGCAGGGTATAGGCAGTACTAGGCAGGCTATAGGCAGTACTAGCCAGGCTATAGGCAGGGTATAGGCAGTACTAGGCAGGCTATAGACAGGCTATAGGCAGTACTAGACAGGCTATAGGCAGGGTATAGACAGTACTAGGCAGGCAATAGGCAGTACTAGACAGGCTATAGGCAGGGTATAGGCAGTACTAGGCAGGCTATAGGCAATACTAGACAGGCTATAGACAGGGTTAGGCAGTACTAGACAGGCGAATGGCAGGGTATAGGCAGTAGAAGGCAGGGTATAGGCAGTACTAGACAGGCTATAGGCAGGGTATAGGCAGTACTAGGCAGGCTATAGGCAGGCTATAGGCAGTACTAGACAGGCTATAGGCAGGGTATAGGCAGTACTAGGCAGGCTATAGGCAGTACTAGACAGGCTATAGGCAGGGTATAGGCAATACTAGGCAGGGTATAGGCAGTACTAGACAGGCTATAGGCAGGGTATAGGCAGTACTAGGCAGGCTATAGGCAGGCTATAGGCAGTACTAGACAGGCTATAGGCAGGTTTTTGGCTGTAATAGGCAGGGTATAGGCAGTACTAGACAGGCTATAGGCAGGGTATAGGCAGTACTAGGCAGGCTATAGACAGGCTATAGGCAGTACTAGACAGCTATAGGCAGGGCATAGACAGTACTAGGCAGGCTATAGGCAGTACTAGACAGGCTATAGGCAGGGTATAGGCAGTACTAGGTAGGCTATAGGCAGTACTAGACAGGCTATAGGCAGGGTATAGGCAGAACTAGGCAGGCTATAGACAGGCTATAGGCAGTACTAGACAGGCTATAGGCAGGGTATAGACAGTACTAGGCAGGCTATAGGCAGTACTAGACAGGCTATAGGCAGGGTATAGGCATTACTAGGCAGGCTATAGGCAATACTAGACAGGCTATAGACAGGGTTAGGCAGTACTAGACAGGCTATAGGCAGGGTATAGGCAGTACTAGGCAGGGTATAGGCAGTACTAGACAGGCTATAGGCAGGGTATAGGCAGCACTAGGCAGGCTATAGACAGGCTATAGGCAGTACTAGACAGGCTATAGGCAGGGTATAGGCAGTACTAGGCAGGCTATAGGCAGTACTAGACAGGCTATAGGCAGGGTATAGGCAGGTACTAGGCAGGCTATAGGCAGTACTAGACAGGCTATAGGCAGGGTATAGGCAGTACTAGGCTGGGTACAGGCAGTACTAGACAGGCTATAGGCAGAGTATAGGCAGTACTAGGCAGGCTATAGACAGGCTATAGGCAGTACTAGACAGGCTATAGGCAGGGTATAGGCAGTACTTGGCAGGCTATAGGCAGTACTAGACAGGCTATAGGCAGGGTATAGGCAGTACTAGGCAGGCTATAGGCAGGATATAGGCAGTACTAGGCAGGTATAGGTAGTGTTTTAAAACCAAAAACAACCACTTACCTCGCTCCCTGCTGCTCCGTCTCCCAGGAGCTCTCCTCCATCTTCTCAGCACAGGCGGGTGATGTCATCAGGCCGCGCACGTAGTGTGATGACACTCGATGCCTGTGCCGGAAACTCCGGACGGCCATGAGTTTGTGGCCGCCCGAAGTCCACTGCGGAGCAGGGAGCACTCACTCTCTTCTCCGCAGTGGTATCTTCTCTCCTGCATGCGCTCCGGAGGAGTCGCATAGAGGGGAAGAGATAGCTGACAGCGCCTGGGCCACCGCAGTGCCCGGATGCTGTCAGGTACTTGGCATTCAGTTATATGCGCTCTCTGAGGAGTCGTGTATAGCTGAAGCGTCTCTGTCGGCGCACGGGCCATCGCAGCGCCCGAGTGCCGACAGTGACTCGAGTATAAGCCGAGGAGGGATTTGTCAGCACATTTTTTGTGCTGAAAAACTTTGCTTATACTCGAGTATATACGGTAGTTTGATAATTACTAGAAAATACTTTTTATTATTGTACTGTTGTAAGTTGAGAAATATTGGACTTTTTTCCCCTTACAGCAAATCTATCTTCACTTCGACTCCTCAGGCTCAGGCAGACCACATTGGGATAGGTCTGCCTGTCAGAGCAGTATTGCGCCTAGTTTTGCCGAACCACATTCATAGATGTGTCTAATATTACGAGTGTAGTGTGACACGCCTCCATAGCGTCCCCAGAACGCCCCCTCATGTTAGGCGCATTAGAAAGTGTTGAGTCTTACGAACAATGCGCCTAACACATTCATTAGGTGCATTACACCATCATAGCTGGCTCAGTTAGGTGCATTGTACGCGAGAAAAAGGGTGTAAAACCCTTTCAAACATGTCGCCCCTCGTGTCTGATTTGTAAGTAGCTTTTTTATAAAGTAATGTCTGGTTTGTCTGTGCTTATACCCTCTATATTGTAAAGTGCTGCGGAATATGTTGGTGTTATATAAATAAATAAAGATTATTATTATTATCTTAGCCCTCAGCTTGGTTCTTTCCAGCTGGCGCTGACATAACCCTGTCAAGCTTTGTTCCCACTTCAGTTATGCCCCTGTACCTGCCCAGAGATGGGAAGTGTGAAGCGATTCTAATAGTGGCGGCTGTCATCTGCGTGTCATACTAAAACACAGCATCGTATGATGACCAAACCACCCTCCCTATGCATATTTGAGCATGGCACAATGTTCTACAACACCCTACAGACTCTCCGCAGCCAGGAATTAGCTGTTTTTTAACACAATTTTTTTAGAAATTCGCCCATCTCTAATCTTGATACAGATGCCCAAATCAAGAGCGGACCACCAAGCATAGATATTGGGCCTCATGTATGAAAACTGTCTAGGTCTAAGGCTATGGTCACATGGCGTAATTATGGTAAAATCATAGTGAAATGTAAGTAGCCTCAAAGGGGCTATTCTGTCCTTGTGGGGGGTCCAAATTAGCTTAAAAATAACAAAGGGTGCACCGAGAAAGATATTACAACATGCCTTGATGATGTAAAAGTGCTTTCTGCCTTTATTCACAAAATTGCAGCTTTTTTATACTTTTGAAAATTAGTTGATAAGAAGCATCACATGTACCTGGCTGTGAGAGTCTATTGGTACTTCCTTATCTACAGACCCCTCCTCACAGCTCAGGAATGTCTAAACACAGGGTGTAACTTCAGAAAAAGGGCCATCTTGGATTACACGGTGAATGTCTCTACAAACTACTACAGGCGGCGATTTTGTTAACACATTAGTGACAAGAGTTATACAGACAGCTTTTACATGCTGTATTACATAGGTATGTGTTTACTATATGTAAATGTGAGTTATATACTAACTAATACATTAAAATGGAGATACACATATATATATAACCTTTGTTCCCATCCACAACAATAGCACTGATTGAGTGCTATGATAACCCTGTGTATTCCCCGACATGTACTGTGCTTGCATGCCAGGGAAAACTAAAGTGAATGTGGGCTGGCAAAGAGCACTATAGAAGTACGTGCTGGCCAGTGCACCGTACGCTCTGCTATACGCCGGGCAAACAATGTGTAAATTCACCATAAGACTTTCTTTGTTGCCCATAGCAAAAAATCAAAGCTCCTCTTTTATTACATATAGTGCTCTGAAAAAATGAAAGGGGGGGTTCTGAATGGTTGCAATGGGCAAAAAAAAGTCTTAGACCTAGACAGTTTTCATACATGTTTCCCATACTGAGGAATCAGTCATTTGTATTGTTGTTTAGAAGTGCCTGTCAGAGCAAGTGATACTTTGAAAAAAAATGCAGAAGGTTTAGGAGATACCATATCACTATCACAAATTTTAGGCTAAGAGGGAGAAACAACCTCTACTTGGACAGAAACCTACAGAGCTACTACTTTCAGAATGGATAGCTCTTCCTAACCTAGCCGTGTGATTTACCCTAAAAAAGATGCGAATGCTGTTCATCGCATTTTACCATGGACTCCTCTGGAGATGTAATGGGAATAATGTAGAAAAGTACAGTTTTGTGTACAATTTCTTTTCTGGGCAGTCACTGTGGGGTCTTGTAGCATGGCCCTGTGAGTCCATTTACAAGTAGAAGTAGTTTCTCCAACGTGTTCCATTGAAGAGGTGTGTGGGTTTTTTTGGGCAATTCCAGACCCCCAGTTTGAATTTTCTTTTTCATGCAGAGAGGATCCTATTTTCAGTTTATATCTGTTTCCTGGTATGCCTTTTTGCAGTGTGGTGTTCCAATTAAGGTGCCGCAACTATGGCAAGTAAGTTGGTTCTTTATCACATTAAACTATGAGACAGTTACTGTTTGTAGTGCTTTTTAACATATTTGTACAATTTCCTCTTTAGAAGTCCAAATAGAAGTATGCTTTATTCGCTGTTCCTACATGTTTTGGACTGAGAGAAGGTCACTGCAGCATCTCGGATTTTGTCTGCTTTGGTGGAGATTAGTATTGTTTTATTTCTTCATACGGGTGAAAAGACATGGAATATACTTTAAATGTTATTTTCTCCCTAGTACTTGTCTTTTGCAAAAGAATGACATAACCATAGTTTCAGCAGCTTACAATATTTTGGGTGGTAACTAAGGTGGAATTTCAATCTTCTCTTGTTCCACAGACTCCCTATTGACTAATATAACAAGTCTGTGCTAAATGCTTGCATTACTTCTGTGTAGTCATCATGTGGTTCCTACAAATATTTGCTAAGCCTTCCATCCATTTTGTTTATGCATTTTTTTAAATGTGTAAAAACTACTTTTACGTAAAATGATTTCTGGAAATCTCTCTCTCTGCAAATAAGCATTTTAGGAGAATATGCTGGCCACCCGCTGTGCAGGTAACTGTGGCACTATTCAAGTGAATAGGCTAGAATTACTTCCCCTGCACAGCTGGGCAGACAGGATTGCCACTATGCAGTGAAAACGTAAGCCTGCACTGCATCCCTTTTATTCTCAGGATCACTAGGATGGACCACAACTGATTATAAAGTGCTAGCAATTCCTAGTATTATACCATCATTTTATAGAATGGGAAAACCTACATAACTATTGATAATATTTTTTTACTCTAAGTTCTACCAATACTATGACCTTTCTGGTTCTACTAGTGAACTTATAGGTGAACTTCAAGCATCTGCTTAGGTAACACTGTTTTAGTGGGTACGGAAAGTATTCAGACCCCTTTAAATGTTTCACTCTTTCTTTCATTGCAGCCACAAGTTCTTTTATTTGCTGATTAATGTACACTCTGCACCCCATCTTGAAAGAAAAAACAGAAATGTAGATATTTTTGCAAATTTATTAAACAAGAAAAACTGAAATATCACATGGTGTTAAAGGGGTTGTCTCACTACATTGATTCGTCCTGTTTTCTTGGTTTCATTTTTAATTCAGGGGCGTGTTTACTGGCTACTATTAGGCTGCAGTAAAAACCAGGACAGTAGCTATAGCAGCAAGTGCTGGCAGCCTATCATGAAATAGTAAACAGGTCTGTAGCTATAACGGCCAGAGTAGCTGATGCAGCCCATTCTAGAGGGGATATCTAGGAATAAATAGGGCTCTGTTAATGGACACTTATTGCAAAGTGACTTGTTTTTGCAAGATCTTTAACATAAAAAGTAATCCTTGTAGTGAGACAACCCCTTTAAGTATTCAGACCCTTTGCTCAGTATTGAGTAGAAGCACCCTTTTGAGCTACTACAGACATGAGTCTTCTTGGGAATGATGCAACAAGTTTTTCACACCTGGATATGGGGATCCTCTGCCATTCTTCCTTGCAGATTCTCTCCAGTTCCCTCAGGTTGGATGGTGAACGTTGGTGGACAGCTATTTTCAAGTCTCTCCAGAGATGCTCAATTAGGTTTAGCTCAGGTCTCTGGCTCAGTCAGTCAAGAATGGTCACAGAGTTGTTCTGAAGCCACTGCTTTGTTATTTTAGCTGTGTGCTTAGGGTCATTGTCTTATTGGAAGATGAACCTTCGGCCCAGTCTGAGGTCCAGAGCACTCTGGAAGAGGTTTTCATCCAGGATATCTCTGTACTTTTTCACATTCATCTTTCCTTCAATTGCAACCAGTCGTCCTGTTCTTGCAGCTGCCCATAGCATGATGCTGCCACCACCATGTTTCACTGTTGGGATTGTATTGGGCAGGTGATGAGCAGTGCCTGGTTTTCTCCACACATACCGCTTACAATTAACACCAAAAAGTTCAATCTTCGTCTCATCAGACCAGAGAATCTTATTTCTCATAGTCTGGGGGTCCTTCATGTATGTTTTTGCAAACTGTATGCGGGCTTTCATATGTCTTGCACTGAGGAGAGGCTTCTGTCGGCACACTCTGCCATAAAGCCCCGACTGTTGGAGGGCTGCAGTGATAGTTGACTTTGTGGAACTATCTCCCATCTCCCTACTGCATCTCTGGAGGTCAGCCACAGTGATCTTGGGGTTCTTCTTTATCTCTCTCACCAAGGCTCTTCTCCCACGATTGTTTAGTTTGGCTGGACAGCCAGGTCGAGGAAGAGTTGTGGTCATCCCAAACTTCTTCCATTTTAGGATTATGGAGGCCACTGTGCTCTTAGGAACTTTGAATGCTGCAGAAATCTTTTGTAACCTTGGCTAGATCTGTGCCCTGCATTATTCTGTCTCTGAGCAACTTGGGGAGTTCCTTAGACCTCATGATTCTCATGTGCTCTGACATGCACAGTGAGCTGTGAAAGACAGGTGTGTGCCTTTCCTAATCAAGTCCAATCAGTTTAATTAAACACAGCTGGACTCCAATGAAGTAGTAGAACCATCTCAAGGAGGATCAGAAGGAAATGGACTGCATGTGAGTTACAGCAAAGGGTCTGCATACTTATGACCATTTGATATTTCAGTTTTTCTTGTTTAATAAATTTGCAAAAATATCTAAAAATTTCTTTTTTTTTTTTTCTTTCATAAATGGGGTCAGGGGAAACATTAATACCCAAAAAAAATGAACTTTTTAATCTTACCAAATGGCGGCAATAAAAATTTTAAAGGGGTCTGAATATTTTTCCGTACCCCCGTAACACTACCTTTTAAAATAGCTAAAAACCCAGTTTGGGAAAAAATAATTTTGGGGACGGTCACTTATAGTAAACCTATCTGGGTTTATAACCCTGATTGGTAAAATCCCTGGGGTTTTTTCATAGGAACACTTTGTTCAGATAGGTCAAACAAACCTTGTGCTTTATGATTTTCCCTGTTCTTTTTTAAAGGGTTTGACAAGGATCCCTTTCAGAAAAAAGTTTTGCTTACCCACTGCAAACTGTCGACTTAAAAGGGTTTTCCCTTTAAAGGCTCTTTCTTTAAAACACAAGCTTTGCAGTGTATTTAAAAGTCTTCCTTTCAAGTTTTTCTCATGGAATTTGTTCGGTGGAAAATCTTTTAAAAAATGAAATTTTTTTGCCCTTTCCCGAGTTTGGCAACCCCCCAGCCCCCCAAAAACCCCGGCATACACCCAAAAAAAAAGAAACAAATAAAATTTTAAAAAAAAAACCCTTATTTTATCCATATTAAAAAGTACATTTACTTTTTCATTAAGAGGGGCATCTTCACGTTTATGCTTTTTGGGAAACAGGCCCTTTTCAAAAGCAAAAAAAAAACACAAAACACTCACCACCCCCAACACTCAAAGTTTTGCTAGGGGATTAAAATTTTCTGTTCAGAAAATGTTTTCCAAAACAAATAAAATAGGATTCCCCCAAACTTACATACAGTATATTGTATACGGTCTGGATGATAAAAATGCCCAGTATAACACAGGACTTTGATGTAAAATACCTACAAGCTCCAGAATAACAAAAGACTCAAAAGTACACTGAATACAAGCTTCACAGTCAACATAGGCCTATAACAGACCCCCTATACTAAAAACAACCCCAATACCCAGACAGAGAATAAAATACAGGACCCAAACTAATTACATATCCTAAAATAACTACAGATCCCAGATTAGATCCCCAGTTCAGGGTTGCCAATCTCCTCTTCAATGTTATCTGGACAACTAAGCTATAGTTTAAAATGGAAAATTTTTTTTGTGAACAAAACCATGGCCCTTTTTTTTAAAAAGCAAAAACCCCACATAGAAACCATTGAATAAAAAAAACCCTCTAACTTTAAACCCCCCAATGTTGAAGAAAAATTTTTGTTTATGTCATTTTTGTTTTTTCTTCCCGAAGCGGAACTACACAGAACAGATATTGCACCATGATATCACGGCACAGAATTTTAAATTTTCAATTTTTTCCCACCTGCTTTTAAAGGGCCTTTTTTTTTACAGATAACAAGAAAACCAAGAAACTGTGGTATCACAGTCAAGCTGTCCTCTGCTACATGTGTAACTTTTTTATTTTTCTGTCTACAAAGAGGTATGAGGGCTGGTTGGGTCTTTCTACTTTTGTGACTTGTCTTTGTGGTACAATATATACTTTTTAATGGTACCTCTGACCGTACCATATAATGTATGTGAAAAAAACACAGTTAAGCTAAAAGGGTTGGGTGTTTCTTTTTTTTCCGCGGGCCCTTTCCCCTGCTGTTAGAAACCCTACGGTGAAATTTCCCGCTATATAGAGTTTTAACTGACACCAAGGGGGTACCTTTTCGTCCTGCTTTGGGGAAAGGGGCAAAATGGAACTTTGGGGGGGTTTAAGGGAAAGGGGAAACTTTTCCCCCCCACTTTTGTCCTTGGTGGGGATAGTCCCCCCCATTTTTTTTGGGCCACTTCAATAAAAAAAAATCCAAAAATGAAAGCAAGTGGGGGAACCAGAGCACAGAGGAGGGAAAAAGTTAACCCTTCGCCTCAAATTTTTGTTTTTTCTTTGGGGGGGCAAGTAGGTAGCAGCCTTTAAATGTCGTGCAGAAAAGCAAACGCTGATTGTAAGCCCGGAGTCAGAAGGGGTCTTCACCAATCAAACGCTGCTCAACCCGTCCAGCCACTCTGTTTTCGGGGTGTATGTTTCCCCCCCATTGTATAACAAATTTCCCCCATAACTAAAACCCTCATCAGAGAAGAAGGGGAAACTCTTGCCGAATGCCAACTGCACCAGACTACAAAAAGGGAAGGAGGACCCAAGGGGGCTGGGGTTGTTTTGTGCATGTGAGGAGGGGATGCAATGTATTTTTGAGATGTTTTTAACTGTATCACACCATGGTTTTAACCAATTTAAAAACTTCCCGCACCCCTTTTGCGTTTGGGGGAAAAAGAAAGTTTAATGTGGCTGGCCCTATAAAACAAAATTTTTGAAAATGGGGACTTTTTCTAGTGCAAACTTTAAAAACTCCCCCATATAGCGTTAGCACCTACAAAATATTTTTTTGGGGGTGTTTTATGCACTAACCACTAAGGAATAGGGGGCCCAAAAACTTCCTCGGGGGGTTTTGCTGGGTCATTTGCTCGTCGGGAATTTACGTTTGCAAGTGCCGGGAATTTTCCAACAAGCAAAAGACACTGTCCCGTGCCAAAAACCATCATGGAAACCCCCTAAAGTGTGAGGGGGTTTCCCCCTTTAATAATTTTGTATATATAACCCCACACAATTTCCGGGGGCCTTGGTTTTGATGTAGTCCCTTTTTGGGGGACAGGTTTTAAAGTATAATCTTGGGGAAAAGGGTTTTAATATATTTTAAGGGATAAACCCACTTTCAAAACCGGACCGAAGGGGGCTCAACAGAAAAAATTCTCTTTTTTAAAAAAACATTACTTTAAATTTCCTTTTCCCCGTTTTTAAAAAAAATTAATATATAAATAAAAATATAAATATATATAAAAAAATATATGCATGCACACCCGGGAAAATTTTTATCCCTAAAGGAAAAAATCACATCACTTAACCCAAAACCAGAAAACCCAACGCATTTTGGGGGGGTATAAAAATCCCTTTTCCCATGGGTTTTAAAAAAATGTTTTTCCCAAAGGGGTAAAAAAATCCCCTGGGTTTTTACAGTGTGTAATGTAAATCTCTAGGGAAAAATGAAAAAGCAAAAATATTCTGGGGGACATGCCCTAAAAATTTTTTTCTGGGTACAGTGGGGAATGTAGTAAACTCTGGGGTACAGTTTTTTAATGTAATTTTTTTTTTTCTGGGGACAATGATAATGTTATTCTGAATACATTTTAAAGTAATCCCCCTGGGGGGCAGTGAAAAGTAATCCTGGGGGATGGGGGATGGAAAACTCTTGGGGTAAAAGTCAGTAATTAAAATTCCCTTTTTTAGGGTTTTAGTGGTTTATATAAAAAACATTTTTTTTGGGGGACGTGCAGTACAATATGAAATCATTTCTAAGGTGCAGTTAGGGAATGTAAATTTCTTGGCTTCCCAGTGTTAAAATAATTCCCTTTCTGGGGGGCAGTGGCCCGATTTTCATTTCGGGTAAAGGGAAACAATAAAATACATTTTTTGGGGGGAAACATTGACCCTAAGTATTCCTAGGGAAAAACCCTGAAAATTTGGGGGCTTTTTTTTCTCCTCATTCTGGGTTTTTTTGTATAACAAATTTAATGGAGTAGTGATGGGGGATGGGAGGGGTTAAGCAAAATTTACTGCATGGCACATTTTTTATTTCCATGTAGAAGGGAAAATATTATAGGGGGCTGGTTCGGTTTCATTGACAGGGCTGCTTTTTAGTCGCAGCCCGGCTCTAAACTTCAGTAATTAGAGAGCCACTCATAACCTTACGGATTGCAGCAAAAGTGTTTGCCATAAGGACTCCACCCGAACCTGCTGGGGAGCTCACAGCACTCCCTCAGACCTCCTAGCTGGGTAGAGGGAGCCGCTTCATGCAGGGAGAGGAGGAGAGAGAAGGGAAGGGAAGTGAAAGGGAAGGCGAGTGAAGGAGGGAGGGAGGGATAGGAAGATAGGGATGAGAGGGAAAATTGGTCGTCCCCCCACTTTTTGAACCAAAGTTACACCCCTGGGTAAGGGGTTAAGAAAATGAATCAAATGTTGGTCCGATGTAGTCCAAGAAATCAGATGTAATCCAAAGGAAAGTCCTGTAAAAATGCAGAAAAACTAACTAGCATTTGGCTAAAGCTATCTAAAGAGACAGGCGCAGCATAAACACGGCCCTCCAGATAGGTGAACCACCTTTAGGTAGGTAGACCCTAATTAAGCAGTTAGCTTCCAAATTATTTAGCCATCTGGTAGGTAGCCCCTTCCCTAATTTGGTATCTAATTCGGTAGGCTGCCCATTGCGTAGGTAATACCCCAGTAGGTAGGTATAGCCTCTGATTGGTAAGGTTGCAGATAGGCAATCTCCCAGGTAGGTATATAGGCAATGCCATAGGTAGATAGTAAAGAACTCAGATACAGTTAGGCAGACAAGGCCCCACATAGGTAGGCAGACAAGGCCCCAGGGAGATAGGCCGTAAGACCACCGGTAGGTAGATAGGGCAGTAGATAGGGTCCCACCACAATCGTTCCCCCAATGAGCTGCTGGCTTCTGCTTGTGAAGCCTGGCAGAGGTGGCATGATGCTGTGATATCATCATGCCACCTGCATCAGGACACTGTGCTGACGTATTGTAGGCCATATGGCTCCCTGCTACACCACGGTCTTTAACTGTTTTCGCTTGCTGAGAATGCGCAAACCATTAAATAAACAGCGCAAGGTGCCTGGGATCCCTGATACATTGACTATGCTATGATTAACGATTCATTCAGAAACACGTCAGCATTATGAAACCTACTGCTTGCATGTAATGGAAGTTAATAAAAAGAAGTTTTAACTTTATGAAGGTTTCCAGATAAATTGTAAAGCAGAGTTACGGTTTCAGCTCACCTGTTAGACTGGGTGCGGTTCCTGCAAATCCTCCGACTGCTAGAAATAATTTCCAGAAGGTAAAAAAATAATGGACCAGCCCAAGTATAAGGTTAGAAGGCAGCAAAAATAATGAACACTTTAATGAGAAATGGTATAAAAGCAAAAAAAAGCCACAAGGAAAAATAGTGCAACAAACAACGCCTTGTTGACGCGTTTCAAATCCAACGATTCTTAATCATAACAAAGACTAACTCTCACTTCCTTTTAAGGGAAACACCCATATCCGGGGCGGAGTAAACAATGTAACATTACACACAAACATTAATAGTTTCAAATTAGGTCTGTTCTAAAATTTAAGCCAATGGGGTGTGTGGTATTCAGCATTAATATCCAATAACCCTCTCTATTCAATAGGGATCTCCTATTATCACCACCTCTTTTTCCAATTGAGACAGACTCTAAACAAAAAACTTTAAAACTTGAGACTTTTCCCCTGATATATATAATGAAAATTTTTGGGAACATTGGAGACACTGCGAGTATCCACATGGGCAACCCCATAAATGTGTTCACGTACTCTATCTTTTAAGCGTCTTGCAGTGCATCCAACGTATCTTAAATTGCACTGTGTACATTCAATACAGTAAATTACATTAGTAGATTCACAGTTTAGGAATTCCTTTATAACAAGAGTACTATCATCAATAAGACCTCGTACCTCTATCCAGGGGGAAAGGGCCCTTAACAAGGTTAAGCTAGTGAAAGAACAGATTTACTATACAAGAAAAAAGATCATACTAAAAAAATACAAAACCCAAATTTTTTGTTACAACGTATAGTAAGGAGTAAAATCGCATTTAAACATATTATTAATAAATACTTACCAGTTTTATTTCAAGATGATACTTTGAGAAGCTTGCTCCAGGAGGGTTGTAAGTTTGTTACCAGGAAGGCTCCCACTCTGCATTCCATTCTGTCACCTAGCTCAGTCGTAACTAGTGGAAAACGGAAAACCTGGTTGAGAGTAGAAGGTTTTTTTTCGCTGTGGTGTCTCTAGATGCTCTTGCTGTAAATACGTGGAACAAACTAGAGAGGTACGAGGTCTTATTGATGATGTACTCTTGTTATAAAGGAATTCCTAAACTGTGAATCTACTAATGTAATTTACTGTATTGAATGTACACAGTGCAATTTAAGATACGTTGGATGCACTGCAAGACGCTTAAAAGAGTACGTGAACACATTTATGGAGTTGCCCATGTGGATACTCGCAGTGTCTCCAATGTTTCAAAACATTTTCATTATATACATCAGGGAAATGTCTCAAGTTTTAAAGTTTTTTGTTTATAATCTGTCTCAATTGGAAAAAGAGGTGGTGATAATAGGAGATCCCTATTGAATGGAGAGGGTTATTGGATATTAATGCTGAATACCACATTAATGCTTAAATTTTAGAACAGACCTAATTTTAAACTATTAATGTTTGTGTGTAATATTACATTGTTTACTCCGCCCAGGATATGGGTGTTTCCCTTAAAAGAAAGTGAGAGTTAGTAAGTCTTTGTTATGATTAAGAATCGTTGGATTTGAAACGCGTCAACAAGGCGTTGTTTGTTGCACTATTTTTCCTTGTGGCTTTTTTTTGCTTTTATACCATTTCTCATTAAATTGTTCATTATTTTTGCTGCCTTCTAACCTCATACTTGGGCTGGTCCATTATTTTTTTACCTTCTGGAGATTTATATCTAGCAGTCAGAGGACTTGCAGGAACCGCGCCCAGTCTAACAGGTGAGCTGAAACCGTAACTCTGCTTTACAATTTATCGCTCTTTTTTCGTGCTCCCTGTTTAAACCATGACAGAGAATGAACATACAATGCCGAATAGGCATACGTTAAGAGATGTTATGGATTGCACAGGAAGGTTACAGAAGGCAGCTAATATTTTTGATAAAGTTAACACTGAGAATATGGTTGATCTGGATAAACAAATGTGGGATCTAGAGAAACTTCTAAAGAAAGAAGTCAAAATTTGGTGGGATTTAACCACTCTAAATAACTATGTTGAAAAGTCCATGATCCCAAGAGGATTACGTATTAAAAAGATACCGACAACTAGTGTTGAGGCGATTTAAATACGACAAGTTGAAAATCGGCACAGTTTTTATGTTGATCAAAATTTTTAGATCAATAAGCGATAATTTAAAGGTTAAAATCTGTGCATCATCTATTAAGATCGCGCCTATTTTCGGCGCTCTCCTGTCATTTTGGCGCCAGCAAATCAGTTTACAGATATAGCAGGGTGAGATGTGGTGTGGTACGTCATGACTGGGATGTGTATGTGCGATTGGGCCTGGAAAAATCATATCACCCTCAGTTTAACATAAACCGCCCTACCTGTTCAGAAGTCAAGTGTCTCTCAGCGTCTCAGAGCAGTAGGAACGTGCGCTCTGCTTGTTCCAAACACTCAGTCCGAAATAAATCTATTTCTTCACAGAGAAAGCTCTACTGTTAGCTGTGATCCTTACAACTTAGTTAGAGTATAAGATTGAAGATTTTATTAGTTAGTAGAGAATTTTAAAGGAGCATTTCTACCGCTTAAAGTCACGAGGTGAGCGAATGGGGGGCCCCCTCGGCGAACAGCAGACAAGCTCTATAAAAGAATACTGGATAAAGTTCACTAAGACTTAGTTGTAGACATAGCACTGCAATGAGCTATATTATTATCAGTTTTCTATGAAATATTTCCTGATATTGGGCAGCCTGAACTTAAATTAGGATACCATCTTTTCTAGAACTGCAGGTCTCTTTGTTAGGTGTCAAAACTCCACTTTAATTATCAGTATAACATTTCATACAAGGTGTTTCATTTTCATTTTGCCCATTCACACCTTTGTGATATATCCACCTTGCAGTTAAATTTGAATCCAGCAATTGTGTATTACCACAGGTGAAATTGATAGGTGCCAAAAATTACCTTTATTATCCGAATCATTACAAAAACAGTGTTTTTTTCACTTTGGCGCACTACAGCTTTGTTCATTGAGGCACCTTGCACTTAAATGGTGAATACTGCAATTTTGTAGTCCACCAACAGGTGAATTGAAAGGTGCCCAAAATAACCTTTTATTATTCCCGAATACATTTCAGATACGTGTTTTTCACTTTGGCGGCAGGCCAGCTTTGTTTGATAGATCTACTTTGCAGTTCACTTTTAATACAGCAATTTTAGTAGTCACCCACAGTGAATTGATTGATGCCAAAAAATACTTTTATTATCCGAATACATTTCTGATACTGTTTTTTCATTTTGGCGCAGCCATCTTTGTATAGATCTACTTGCAGTTATATTTGATCCAGCAATTTGTTTTGATTGATGGATTTGAGATAAGCTGTGATTTCCCCGTCCTTTTAATAAGAGACCATTCCAAAACTTTCCATACCTTTCTCAAAAATTTTTTAATTTCTGAACATGGAGCGGAAATCAGGTGGTAAGCGAGGCAAAGAGGGGGTAGTCACATGGAGGTAAGGTACGAGTAGAAGGTGCTCCTTCAGTGCTGGCGACAACACCGCATGCCAGCGGATCGTCAGTTTCAGGACCGTCAGGCCTGTGCATCCTGGGTCAGGGCCCTGTGATCTCAGTAACAAACAGCGTCGCCTAATCTGTCCTTCATTGGTTAATGCAACCTGCATCCAGCAGTCTTACCTCCTCGTCCTCGCAGTCAAGGCCAAAAATTTCCGTCATCAGCATCACCAGCATCCGTCCTACATGAGCAGCCCCAAATGTCAACTCGAGTAACAACAACTGAGGATAATCCCATTTTCTGAAGACCTCTTTGATGACAAAATGCGGTTTGTGGTCAGAAGTGCATGTAAAAGATTCCAGAGGCCTAAGAGGATGATTTTCTCTGCTTTGACGCCCAGGCTTACTGAATCCATCAGAGATGAGAAGAAGCCGGTTCAAACGGCAAAAATCCCGGGCTGTCGGCACGCCTTGCAGTCCTCTTGCTTGTAGCCCACAGCTCCTTATGCAGATGCTCCTGGTGTTGAATGATGATGATGACGACATTGCTTGATCCAACGTGGTCTTTTTCAGCTGAATTTTGCTTGCGAGCCCTTCATCACTGGACAAGGAGGAAGACGATGGGTAGTGTCAGTTAACTGGTTCCGCCTCCAAAAAGGGAGAGGGCGGTCGCAGAAGTTCCCGCTGATATGATTCCGCCAGCCACGGTCAGCGCAAACCACCCCGCTCCTCGCTTATCGCCTTCAAAAAAGGTCGCGAGGACCTCTCAAGAGCCTGGGCCTTCCCTTTGAGCAAGCCTCTGATTCACCCAGCGAAGTTATATGCCACGCCTTTGCCGTAAACGCATAAGATAGAGGCAAGAACCTATAGTGGTTTAACCACCACCAACATGTCCTAGTCACAAGCAGCTAATGCATGAGTTGAAATGGAGGCAACACTTTGGCCAAAAAAGGCCAAACCGACGTGTCCTCCAACCCCTTCACATCCCTCTGTCTCCTGCCTCCTCCTCCGCCACCGACCAAGCGTATTCCTCATCTGCCCATGTCTCTCAGAGTCATGATCATGTATCGCCTCGCGCTTTCAGCCTCCACCGTCGCCCGAGTACCACCAGCACCACCCTAGAGACCCATCCAACCGGCCTTCTCCTTCACCGCCAGTTTGACGACCTGCACGCCGTACAGTTGCCAGTCTAGCAGCCGCCCTTCTGTCTTCCAGGTTTGGTGAGCAGAAGCAAGACTTTAACCTAAACCTAAACCATCCCAAAGCCCAAAAGCCTGAATGTCCGGCATTGCCAGGCTATTTGGCTTGGAAATGTTGCTTTAATTCCGTCTGTTGTACACAGATGGGTTCCGCCGACAAACATGGCCCTTCGCTACCCCCATACCAGATGCCGAGCAGGCATTCTTTGCCATAAAAGCTTCCCTTAGCCCTGGCCAGCCCACAATGTCATCTAAAAATTTCAGCGCGTTGTCCAGCATCTGTGGCCGGAAAAGTTCATCAGAACCACAGACAACATGGACTAGTAAGCACGTCCAAGGCCGGCTATAGTCTCTGTGACAGCTCACTCTGGGTGAGCATGGCGGTGGAAGTCTCTGGGTGTGAGTGGCCTCTCCAGGCTCCGGCGCACGCTCTTCAAAACCGCAGGGATGATGCAGGGTTCTTTCCCCCAAGGTCCTCAGGAGGCCCATCATGTGCCCAGAAGAAACCAGGCCGTGTTGAAATTAATCTGTCTTGGAGACCGTCCACACACCGGTCCAGGAGCTGTGGACGCTCTCCCCGCAACGAGACCGAGCGCTGCTGGGGTGCCAAGATACCTTGTGCCTTGTGCCAGGCTAAAGGTGGTGTGCGATAACTGTTTAAAATCTGCTGGCCGCCCTTAAGATCGTCAGGCTGGAGCACATCCCTTTCCTGGCACATGTCCATGAACCGTGTCGAACCAGAAATTTTCTAAAGAGCTTCCGCGAGGTCTGGACTGCCCTGAGGAATGCTCGAAGTCTAAGTTCTGCACTTTGCCCTCCCCCTCCAGCCGTTCGCACCCTGCTTCTTCCCGCCTGGCTTCGTTGCAGCGTCAGCTCGCCTCCCCGTCAACCGTCTCATTGTTGACTGGGCAACACGCTGAATTCCACCCTCCACATGCTCCACGACTGTGCCATCAGCGAAATTGCCATATACGCAGTACAAAGTGACACATGGCCTTACAAGCAGCAGTGCGTGCCTCAGGGTGTTGAGCCACCGAGAAGTGGAGGCAGGTGAAATGCCTGCCACGCATCCATGCCATTTTTGAAGAAGCCACCAAATGGTCAGTGCGGACAATGGGCCCTATGTCACATGAGCATTGTGGTGATCGCTTAGTTATGGAACAATCGGTTGGACACTCCTGAAACGAACAGTGTCCGGCCAGCTATAGCGAACTGTAGGAGGAGACGGACACAGATGCGGACACGGAGCCATTCACTCCATCAAATCCACAAGGTCCGACAGTTTTCACAATGTCCCTCAGGTACTGTCTTCCAATAGGCAGTGGTTCGGCGTCCATAGCTAGTGCAAGGTGCGCATCAGCTCTCAGGTGCATCATTCCGGCCAAGTCAGGGCTGTTTGAAGCTGTGACTAGGCAGCGAGTGAGGAGGAGGAGGTATTCCTCGACACCGGACGTTACCGACGTCCCTGCCGTGGAAAGTGAGTTGGCGCAATTTGAGGCGGAGAAGATGTGGAAGACGATATTGCTAGTGCCCCTCCACCCAGAGGCATTGGGAAATCAACGGCTCCATCTCTCACATGAGTGCTTGGATGCTCCATTTCCTCCAACATGATCCACGCATTAAGCCATCAAAATAGAACAACAGTTTCACAGTGTGGCTACTCTCCTGATCCCGGTACAAACCAAAACTCAGCACTTTCCTCCACCCACCCAAATAGAGAAGTAAAATGCAGGAAATGGAGACCTTGCTGATTGATCAATTGGAGACATCTGTTGCGTCTGCTTCAACGTTCCCCAAATGTCATGGTGGAACAACATCACACGTGACAGCAGTAGAGTGCAAGTAGCCGTAGCAGCAGAGCAGCAGGCAAGGTGGCAGAAGCCTAATGGGTGACCTCTGCAATCTTTATTTTACCACCCACTCACCAACGTCAAGCAATGCAGCGGCAACATCCAAACACGACAGAGACCATCTTAAGATCATGGACATCCTACAATCTGCGTCTCAACAATCGAACACCCGATGTTTTTGTATGTTTTCCGGACCCAATAAACTATCTGTGGGTATCCAAATGGACGAATGGCCCGAGCTCGCTCGCCACGCCATAGAGGTGTTGTCCTGGGCCCATCAGCCAGCGTCATATCTGAGCGGGACCTCAGCACAGCTGGAGGATTCATTACAGACAAACGCATCCGGCTTTCCACAGATAATGTGGATCGTTGAACTTTCAACAAGATGAATCAGGCATGGATCTCTGTTGATTGTTGTGCCCCAATTGGCCAAGGACACCTGATGTTTGCCTGGTCCCCTACTTCACATTCCTCTTACAAAACAAAATGGTCTCCTGAAAAAAAATGTTTTTAAATGATAATTTCTTACTACAGCAATTTTATCACTTTCCCCAACAGTTCATTTTGCTGGTTTTGCTGGTGAGGAGACTGTAAAAGACAGCAAGGTTCATGACAACACCGTATTCCATAACTTCAACTTTTATCTTTAGAAGTTTTCGCATTGTCAATGGTTTTGAGTTCATGTTTCTGTTGAGATACAGCTATAATTATGGTCCTTTGGAACAGAAATGTGGCTTTTAAGAAGTGGCATTTCTCCATCACAAATTTTAATAAGTGGCTGAGAAGTCATATTTTATAATTTATTGTCATGTTTGCTGTGAGATACAGCAATAATCAAGGTCCTTGGAACAGAAATGTTGGCTTTAAAGTGGCATTTCTCCCTCAAATTTTAATAGTGGCTGAGAAGTCCATTTTTATAATTTTTTTGGTCATGCTGCTTTGAAATGCAGCAATACCTACAGTCCATATTATAAAAAAATGTTGTTCTAAACAGGACATTTGTTTCTTCACAATATGTCCAAAGTGGCTCAAGGGTCATCTTTGAATTTTTTTGGGGGCATTTTGCTGTGACATGGACAGCTATACTACAGTCCTAATTATAAAAAAAATGTTGTATTTCTAACAGACATTTGTTCTACACAATTGTCCAAAGTGCATCAAAGGTCATGCTTAGAATTTTTGGGGCATTTTGCTGTGACATGCAGCTATACTACAGGTCCTAATAGAAAAAAAATGTTGTTACTAAGAGACATTTGTTCTCACAATTGTCCAATAGTGGCTCATGGTCATGTTTTGAATTTGTGGGGCATTTTTTTTTTTTTGCTGTGACATGCATCTATACTACAGTCCTATATAAAAAATATGTTGTTTTCTCAAACAGACATTTTGATCCTCACAATTGTGAAGATTGGCTCAAGGGTGATGGAGCTGTCATAAACGTGAATAAGGTAGGTACACTGTTAATCGACACATATTGCAAAATGCCATTGTTTTTGGCAAGATCTTTAACAAAGCTAGCAATCCCTAAAAAACCCAATAAATACAATTACAAAAAAGAGAAACAAAGAACATGGTGGGATTCCATCCTATTTTAAAAATGTGTTTTCTAGAATTAAACACTAAAAACCTTGCATGTACCAAATAGCTGATAAAAAAAAGTCCACTGAATTGTACAAGGGAGGTACAGGAAAACTTGACCAGATGTAGTTATTCAGAGGACATGGAGTATGGAGCACGGGACAGAGAACAAAGTACAGAGACAATTTACACCAGTAGCGTTGAGTAAAAATGAGAAAAAAATGCCAATAAAAAGGCACCTGGGTAGAACAGGAGCGTTAACCACCAGTATTTCAAGTGAAGCTCAATTGGTCCCGCCTCATACGAGGGTCAAGCTGCAACCCAGGACAGGGAGTAGTCAATGTCCAGTGAAACCTAAAATGGTGTTGAAAGACACCTTTAACCACACTTTTTTAATCTGGGGTCAATGCAGGTTGGGGCTCATGTGTGGCCCAGGGACAGTATAGTCCCATGTCCCAGTGAAACTAAATGTGTTTGAAAGACTCCTTTTTTCCGGCACTTATTTAATCTGGGGTCATGCAGGTTTGGGTCTCCATGCTGTGGCCCAGGACAGTTATTCAATGTCCAGTGAAACTAAAATGGTGGGTTCAAAGACTCCTTTTTCCGGCACCTTTTTAAATGTGTGGACATGCAGTGTTTGGGGCACATGCTGTGGTCCAGGACAGGGACAGTATTATGTCCAGTGAAACACTAAAATGGTGGTTAAAAGACTCCTTTTTCCGGCTACTTTTTAGATCTGGGGGTCATGCAAGGGCTTGGGGCTCATGCTGTGCCCGACAGCCTTATGGTCAATGTCCATGAAACTAAAATGGTGGTTGAAAGACTCCTTTTCGGCACTTTTTAATCTGGGTCATGCAGGTTTGGGGCTGCATCGCTGTGGCCCAGGGACAGGTATAGTCAATGTCCAGTGAAACTAGAATGGTGGTATGAAAGACTCCTTTTTCGGCACTCACCATCATTTTAATCTGGGGTCATGCATGTTTGGGGCTCCATGCTGTAGGCCCAGTACAGGGATAGTCCTATGTCCAGTGAAACTAAAAAATGGGGTTCAAAGACTCTTTTTCCGACACTTTTCTTAAATTGGGGTCAATGCAGGTTTGGGGCTCATGCTGTGGTCCCAGGACAGGGACAGTTATAATGTCCAGGTGAAACTAAAATGGTGGTAAAGAAGCCTTTTTTCCAGCACTTTTTTAAACTGGTGGGTCATGCAGGGTTGGGCTCATGCTGTGGCCCATGGACAGGTACTAGGTCAATGTCAGTGAAACTAAAATGGGTGGTTGGAAAGACTCCTTATCCGAGCACTTTTTTAAGCTCTGGGGGTCAATGCCAGTTGGGGCTCCATGCTGCATTCCAGGACAGGAATCATGTCCCCAGTTCAAGTAAAATGATGGTTTCAAATCATACTGCCTTCTGCACTTTTTAATTTGTGGGTCCTGCAGTTAAGGAGTCATGCTGTGGTGCAAGACAGGGATAGTGAATAAGGTGTGTGATTTTTTTTCCTGTGGCTTTATAACCTAAGTGAGGTTGCCTAAGATTGTAGCACACGTATCCAATTGACTGTTTGTGGATGATACTTCCAGATTCTGTCTCCAGCTCCGTGTTAGGGTGTAAGAATGAAGTTAGTTGCTCTCCTCATAGATCTTGTCGATGATGTGTCACTATCGACCATCGCCGATGTCGAGGGCCAACCGAAATCGCGCATCAACTACCGACATCCTCAATATTCAGAACCCTTCAGAACATCTTTCAAGCAAATGAATGACATTCATACACAACTTGTTCGTTACAACTTTATGAAACGTTATTGTCTCATTGAAGAGAAAGCATTAAATGATGTACGAGAAAATATTATTCAAATGCAAGAACAAGTTAAGCCACACAAGGATAAGGAACAGTATCACAGTTTGGACGAAAAAATTAAATTCAATATTGCCATGTTAGAAGAGGACATTATCAAATCAAGAAAAATAAATATCAGCGTGATGCTCTAAATTACGAAACTAACACCGCTATGAATGGGGAAAATGGTGGAATAACACACACGCGATCCCATTTTAAATCTAGGAACCGGAAGACCCCTGTACACACCAATTCCAAAAAGACCAAGGTTAGCTTGTGAATGTGGATTCTTCTGAAAGACATAACTGATGATCAAAGTAATAAAATTCCTTTCTCCTCAGCTGCAAGTTGGAGAAAACACAATCGACGGCAGAATGAAAATCGCCCAAAAAACGGTATCCGCAGACAAGAAAAAGCACAACAAAAAGACATCCACAACGAAACAGAAGGTTTTTTGCCAGGAAATTCTACCAGCAAATGAAGTTTTAAATTTGTCCTTCCATATCTAACATAAGAAGAAATATCTCTACTATCTAAAGGTTTGGGTTATGCACCGGACTTCCATTTTTGATCTTTTTTCATACCATCAAAGATGTGAATGTTTGTAAGAAGGGTCCACAGTCAAAAGACATTTTCAGATTCACAATTAGAAAACGGAGAAGAAATGTTACGCAAGAAATGACTACTCCGAATCTGAGGATAATCAGGACAGTCATGACAATCAGGAATCTCCTCTAGTAACCATAAAAATTCTTTTTCAGGAGTGAGTTTGCATTAGAAACTTTAAATGATCTTGATGATTCTTCTATCGAACTCACTGAAAAAAATGTTACATTAACACAAAAATAGAGATTTTATCCCTTTAATGTCCAGGTTCCACGCAATGGATAATTCCATAGCTAGATCAGAAGGAACTAGTTTGAATTTACATTGCGAAATAAATAAGAAACTCAATGACCATTGTTTTGCAGGATAGGAAAGTAAATAAATATAAATTACTGCGAAAAAAGATTTAAAAACAATTCGAAGGGTGGACAAAGAGGCTCGGTTGTTCTTTTGAAAACTGAGCTTTATGTATCATTAAACAACACATTGATACAAGTTTACTATTACTTATCAAACCCTTACTACTAACCCCACTAAGAAATTTTTAAAAATTTGGAAGAAGGTTTAAAATTTGGGTTAATTAATCAGAAAGATATATTACCTTGCGTTAAAAATCATCATCCAATTTTTTCCATTCCCTACCCAAACTTCACAAAAACAGATTTCCACCACCCATGAGACCCATAGTGGCAGGCATTGGTTCCTTAAACGAACATATATGTGAGTGGATAGACGTTTTATTACAACCTTTAGTGAAGAGGTGTGTCGGGTACCTAAAGGATTCAAAACATGTCTTACAGATTATAGATAATATTGAATGGAAAGAAGATTATAGCTGGTTAACATGTGACATTGAGTCACTTTACACAGTGATTCCACATCATTTAGGTCTAAAGGCAGTGGAATTTCATCGAAAAAAAATATTCCAATTACAGCGAAAATCTTGTAGATTACATCCCTTTTGGTTATCCAATACCTACTTTCACATAACTACTTCATGTTTAACAATAAATTTTATTTACAGAAGATAGGAGCCTCAAATGGGAGCTAAGTTTTTCCCTTCATTTGCAAACCTTTTTGTTTCTTGGTTTGGAGGAGTGTTTTGTTTTTGTAGTGACAACCCTTTCCTGGATTGTATTAAATTGGTTTGGGCGTTATATAGATGACGTCATCGTCATCTGGAAATCTAATACGGTCTGTGTACAAGATTTTGTATCCTATCTTAATAATAATCCTTTTGGTCTATTTTTCACAAGTCAGTTTCATGCCACTGACATAAACTTTCTGGATTTATCTTTGAGAGGCAATGTTGAGGATAAGTGTATTTTCTTCCACTAATATAGAAAACCTACTGCAGGCAATTGCATCCTCCACCCCAGCTCATGTCATCCAGCACATAAAACTTAAGGCTTTTACCCTATGGAGAGCTCGTTAGAATTAAAAGAAATTGTTCCTCTAATGTGAGTTTGAAATAGAAAGTGAGAAGGCCATAGAGAGTTTTAAGTAATAGGGCTATCCAAATGGTCCTGGATAGGGCCCTTAACAAGGTTAAGCTAACGTGAGAGGAAACAGATTTACTATACAAGAAAAAAGATCATACTAAAAATAAAAAAAATCCAATTTTTGTAACAACTTTATAGTAAGGAGTATAACCATTAAAACATTTTTATTAATAAATATTTAAACATTTTATTTCAGATGATACTTTGAGAAACTTGCTCCAGGAGGGTTGTAAGTTCGTTACTAGGAAGGCTCCCACTCTGCATTCCATTCTCTCACCTAGCTCAGTCGTAACTAGTGGAAAACGGAAAACTTGGTTGAGAGTAGAAGGTTTTTTTCGCTGTGGTGTCTCTAGATGCTCTTGCTGTAAATACGTGGCACAAACTAGAGAGGTACGAGGTCTTATTGATGATGGTACTCTTGTTAATAAAGGAATTCCTAAACTGTGAAACTACTAATGTAATTTACTGTATTGAATGTACACAGTGCAATTTAAGATACCTTGGATGCACTGCAAGACGCTTAAAAGATAGAGTACGTGAACACATTTATGGGGTTGCCCATGTGGATACTCGCAGTGTCTCCAATGTTTCAAAACATTTTCATTATATACATCAGGGAAATGTCTCAAGTTTTAAAGTTTTTTGTTTAGAGTCTGTCTCAATTGGAAAAAGAGGTGGTGATAATAGGAGATCCCTATTGAATGGAGAGGGTTATTGGATTTAAGCTGAATACCACACACCCCTTTGGCTTAATTTTTGAACAGACCTAATTTTAAACTATTAATGTTTGTGTGGGAATGTTACATTGTTTACTCCGCCCAGGATATGGGTGTTTCCCTTAAAAGGAAGTTGAGAGTTAGTAAGTCTTTGTTTTTGATTAAGAATCGTTGGATTTGAAACGCGTCAACAAGGCGTTGTTTGTTGCACTATTTTTCCTTGTGGCTTTTTTTTGCTTTTATACCATTTCTCATTAAAGTGTTCATTATTTTTGCTGCCTTCTAACCTCATATTTGGGCTGGTCCATTATTTTTTTACCTTCTGGAGAGTTATATCTAGCAGTCAGAGGACTTGCAGGAACCGCGCCCAGTCTAACAGGTGAGCTGAAACCGGTAACTCTGCTTTACAATTTATCGCTCTTTTTTCGTGCTCCTGTTTAAACCATGACAGAGAATGAACATACAATGCCGAATAGGCATACGTTAAGAGATTTATGGTTGCACAGGAAGGTTACAGAAGGCAGCTAATATTTTTGATAAAGTTAACACTGAGAATATGGTTGATCTGGATAAACAAATGTGGGATCTAGAGAAACTTCTAAAGAAAGAAGTCAAAATTTGGTGGGATTTAACCACTCTAAATAACTATGTTGAAAAGTCCATGATCCCAAGAGGATTACGTATTAAAAAGATACCGACAACTAGTGTTGAGCGATTATTATCGACAAAGTTGAAATCGGCACAGTTTTTATGTTGATCAAAATTTTTAGATCAAGCGATAATTTAGGTTAAAAACTGTGCATCATCTATTAAGATCGCGCCATTTTCGGCGGCTTCCTGTCATTTTGGCGGCCAGCAAATCCAAGCTTACAGGCAATAGAGCAGGGTGAGATGTCAGGTGCGCGACGGTCATGACTGGGATGTGTATGGTTAGCGATTTGGCTGGAAAAATTCATATGAACTCGTTTTACATAGAACAGCCATTCCTGTTCAGAGTCAGTGTTCTCAGCGTCTACTGAGCAGTAGGACGTGCGCTCTGCCTGTGTCCAAAACAGCTCAGGCGAAATAAATCTATTTCTTCACAGAGAAAGCTCTAATGTTAGCTGTGATCTTAACTTAGTTAGATTAGAGATTGGAGATTTTATGTAGTTTAGGTTAGAGAATTTTAAAGGAGCAATCTACCGCTGTAAGTCACGTGGGGGAGCGAAGGGGGAGGAGCCCCCAGCGGGCAGAACACAGACAAGCTCTTAAAGAATACTGGATAAAGTTCACTAAGACTTATGTGTAGACATTGCACTGCAAGTAGCTTTATTTATATTAACAGTTTTCTATTGATTGAACTATTTCCTGGATATTGGGCAGCCTGAACTTATATTAGGATACACATCTTTTCTAGTAACTGCAGATCTCTTTGTTTTAGGTGCAAAAACTCCTACTTTAATTTAGCAGTATACATTTCACAGGACAGGTGTTCATTTCAATTTTGCCCATTCCACCTTTGTTGATATATCCACCTTGCAGTTAAAATTGAATCCAGCAATTATGTAGTCACCACAGGAGAATTGATAGGTGCACAAAAATACCTTTTATTATCCAAATATATTAAAGATATGTGTTTTTACTTTGGGCACTACAGCTAGTTCATTGAGGCACCTCTGCACTTAAATGTGAATACTGCAATTTTGTAGTCACCACAGTAGGAATTGATAGGTGCAAAAAATATCTTTTATTATCCGAATTACATTACAGTAGTGTTTTTTGTACACATTTGCCAGTCCAGATTGTTGTTAGATCTACTTTGCAGTTATATTTGAATCCAGCAATTTTGTTTTGATTTGATGGATTTGAGAAATAGCTGTGATTTGCCGTCTTTTAATAAGAGACTTTCCAAAACTCTTACCATACCTTTCTCAAATTTTTAATATTTATGAACTGGATGCGAGAATTCAGGTGCGTAAGCGGGCAAAGAGGGGGGGTTAGGGACATGGAGGTAGAGGCTACGAGAGAAGGTGCTGCCTTCCAGTGAAAGGCGACAACACGGCATGCCAGCGGGGATCGGTCAGTTGCAGGGACCGTCAGCCTGTCCATCGCTGGGTCAGGGCCCTGTGAAATCTCTAAAGTAAACAAACAGCGTCGCATCTGTCCATCATTGTTAATGCAACCTGCATCCAGCAGTCTTACCTCTCGTCCTTCCCAAGTCACGGCCACAAATGTCGTCCATCAGCATCACCAGCATCCGTCTACATGAATCTGCCCAAATTTGTCAACTCGTATACCCAACACTGGGTAATCATTTTCTGAAGACCTCTTTGATGACAAAATGCGGTTGGGGTCAGGAAGGCCATGTTAAAGATCAAGAGGCAAAAGAGGATATTCTTCTATGCTTTGACACGCCCAGTTACTGATGCCATCAGAGGAGGGAAAGGAAGCCGGTCAATCGGCAAAAATACCGGTAAGCGGTCGGCAACGCCTTGCTGTCCCCTCTTGCTTGTAGCCCACAGTCCGGATGCAGATGCTCCAGTGTTTGATGATGATGATGACGACTTGCGAGGATCCAACGGGGTCTTTTCAGCTGAATTTGTTGCGAGCCACTTCATCACTAGACAAGGAGGAAGATGTGGGGTAGTGTCAGTAGGGTTCGCCCTCAAAATGGGAGAGGGCGGTCGCAGAAGTCCGCTGATATGATTCCGCCAGCCACGGTCAGCGCAACCCCCGCTCCCGCTTATCGCCGTCAAAAAGGTCCAGGACCTCTCAAGCCTGGGCCTTCTTTGAGCAAGCCTCTGATTCACCCAGCGATGTTATTATGCCAGCCTTTGCAGTAATACGCATAAGTAGAGGCAGAAACATTAGGTGGTTAAAACCAACACCAACATGTCTAAGTCACATGCAGCGAATGCATGAGTTGGAAATGGAGGAACACTTGGCCAAAAAAGGCCCAGACCGACGTTGGGCCTCCAACCACTGTCACACCCTCTGTCTCAGCCTCCTCCTACGCCACCACCAAGCGTTCTCTAGCTGCCCTGTGTCTCAGAGTCAATGATCAGGGAATCAGTCTCCGCGTCAGCCTCAACCGTCGCCGAGACCAACCAGCACACAAGAGACCATCCTACCCCATCATCTTCCTCCAGTTTGACGACCTGCACGCCGTACAGTGGCCAGTCTAGCAGCCAGCCTTCTGTCTTCCAGGTTTGGGAGCAGAAGAAACACTTTAACCAAAACCATCCAAAGCCAAAAGCCTGTATGTCGGCATTGCCATGCTTTTGGCCTTGGAAATGTTGCCTTTCCGTTGTTGGACACAGATGGGTTCCGCCACGTCATAGCCCTTGCCTACTCACTTACCAGTGCGAAGGCAAGGCATTTCTTCTGCCAGAAAAGCCATCCCTGCCCTGGCCAGCAAATGTCATCTAAATTTCAAGCGCGTTGTCTGCATCTTTTGCCCGTGGAAAAGTCATCTGACCACCGACACATGGACTAGTAAGCACGGCCAAGGCAGCTATATCTCTGTGACAGCTAAACGGGTGAGCTGGGGTGGAAGTCTCTGGGGGTGACGGGGTCTTCAGGCCGACCAGGTGTACGTGTTCCCCCCCCCCCCCCGCGGCCACGCTTTTCAAAACCGCCAGGATGGTGCAGGGTTCTTTCCCCCAAGGGTCCTCTGGTGCATCACGTGCCCAGAGAAACAGCCGTGTTGAAATTAATCTGTTCTTGGAGGACCGTCCACCACACAGGTCAGGGGAGCTGTGACGGCTCTCGCAACGAAGACCGAGCGCTGGCTGGGTGCCAAGAACCTTGTGCCAGGCAAGGTGAGGCGTGTGCAGATTAAACGGGTGAACATCTGCTGGCCGCCATTAAGACGGTAGGCTGGAGCACATCCCTTCGCTCGCACATGTCATCGATCACTTGTCTCCCAGAAATTTATAAAAGAGCTACCCAGGGTATGGACTGCCGATGACGGACGGCATCGAAGTCTAAGTTCGCACTTTCCGCGTTCGCACCCTGCTTCGTCAGCTCTTGGCTGCGTTGCAGCGTCAGCTCGGCCTCCCCGTTTCTACCGTCTCATTGTTTGACGTGGCAACACGCTGGAAATTCACCCTCCACATGCTCCAGGATTGTTGGCAGCAGCGCCAATGCCATTACGCAGTACAAAGTGACACATGGCCTGACAAGCAGCAGTTCGGACCTCGGGTGTTGAGACCACCGAGGTGGACGGGCAGGTGAAGAGCTCTGCACCATCCTTGCCAGTTTTTTGAAGAAGCCACAAAAATGGTTTCAGTGCGGACAATGCCCTTGTCAAAGGAGAGCATTTGTGGTGATCTTAGTTCTGGACACGATCGTTGGGACACTCTGAAAAAACAGGTCCCGCCAGCGACGGAGGAAGGAGAGGACACAGATGCGGACACGGAGCCTTTCTACTAGTCAAATCCAACAAGGCCCGACAGGTTTTTCACATTTTATCGGTCTTCATTAGGCAGTGGTTTTCGGGGTCCAGCGCTAGTGCAAGGTGGGCATCAGCTCCTCAGGTGCATCATCTCAGGCAAAGTTCAGGGCTGTGTTGAAGCTGTTGCGGAGGTGGCGGAGGATGAGGAGGAGGAGGAGGTATTCCTAGACACCCGACGTTTCGTCGTCCCTGCCTGGACAAGAGGTTGGCGGCGAATTTGAAGGCGGAAGATGAGGAAGATCAGTTTGCTAGTGCCTCGACCCAGAGGCTTGGGATATCAAGGATCCATCTTACATGAGTGCTTGGATGCTCCATTTTACCTCAACTGATACTCGCATTAAGGCCATTCAAAAATGAAACAACAGTTACAGGGTGGCTACCTCTGGCTCCCGGTACAAAACAAAAACTCAGGCACTTTTCCTTCCCCCACCCAAATTTAAGAGAGTAAAATGCAGGAAATGGAGACCTTGCTGATTGATCAATTGGAGACATCTGTGCGTGTCTTGACTTCACGTTCCCCAAATGTCCGGTTGGAACAACATCAGCGAAGTGACAGAGTGTGTGCAAGTAGCCGGAATTAGCTTGGCCGCAGCAGCAGCAAGGTGCAGAAGCCTAATGGGTGGGACTCTGGCAATCTTTATTTACCACCTCACCCAACGCATTGCATGCAGGCAAACATCCAACACACAGAGACCAGCTTAAGATCATGGTGCACGACTATCTGCGTCTCAAAACGATGTTTTTGTATGTGTCGGCACCAATAAACTTCCTGGGTACTCCAATTGTCGAATGGGCCCGAGCTCGCTTCGCCACCCATAGAGGTGTTGTCCTGCCAAGCAGCCAGCGTTTAATATATGAGCGGACCTTCTAGCACAGCTGGAGGAGTCATTACAGGACAACGCATCCGGCTTTCCACAGATATGTGGATCGTCTTGACTTTCATCAAGATGAGTTCAGGCATGGATCTCTGAAGATGTTTGTGCCCCAATTGCCAAGGTCACGATTAGTTTGCCGGTCTACGTCACATTCCTCTTCAAACAGAAAAATGGTCCTCTGAAAAATGTTTTTTAAAATGATCATTTATTACTGCAATTTTTATTCTCTTTTCCCAACAGTTCATTTGCTGGTTTGCTGTGAGGAGATGTAAAAGACCCCACAGCAAGGTTTCATGAACAAACAACGTATTCCATTTTACTCACTTTATCTTTAGAAGTTTTCACCATTGTCAATGTTTTGAGGTCTTGTTGCTGTGAGATACAGCTATAATTATGGTCCTTTGGAACGAAATGTGGCTTTATTAAGTGGCAATTCTCACTCACAATTTTTTATGTGGCTGGAGAAGTATATTTATAATTTTTGGGTCATGTTGCTGTGAGTTTACAGCAATAATTATGGTCCTTTGGAACAGAAATGTGGCTTTTAAGTGCATTTCTCCCTCACAATTTTTAAAGTGGCTGAGAAGTCATTTTTATAATTTTTTGGGTCATGCTGCTTTGAAATTGCAGCAATACTACGGTTCCTATTATAAAAAAAAAATGTTGTTTCTAACAGGACATTTGTTCTTCACAATTGTCCAGAGTGGCTCAAGGTCATGCTTTTGGATTTTTGGGGCATTTGCTGTGACATGCAGGCTTACTACAGGTCCTATTATAAAAAAATGTAGTTTTAACAGACTTTTGTTCTTCACATTGTTCAAAGTGGCTCAAGGTCAATGCTTTGATGAATTTTTGGGGGCATTTAGCTGTGAATCGCAGCTTATACTACAGGTCCTATTATAAAAAAAAAATGTTGTTACTAACAATACATTTGTTCTTCACAATTGTCAAAAATTGCTCATGGGTCATGTTGAATTTTGGGGGCATTTGCTGTGACATGCACGCTATTACTACAGGTCCTATTTTAAAAAAATGTTGTTTCTAACAGACATTTTGTTCTTCAAATTTCAAGAGTGGCTCAAGGTGAGGTCGCTGTCAGAAACAGGAATAGGTTGGACACTGTTAATGGACACATTATTGCAAAATGACTTGTTTTTGCACGATCTTTAACATAGCTAGCATCCCTGTATTGAGACACACCCTTTATTTAAATTAAAAAAAGAGGAAAAACAAAGGACATGGTAGGGATTTCCCATCCTATATTTTTAAAATGTGTTTTCTAGAATTAAAAATTACTAAAAAACTTGCATGTACAAAATAGCTGGTAAAAAATTCCATCCTGAATTGTTAAAATGGAGGTAGGAAAACTTGACCAGATGTAGGTTATTCAGAGGATAATGGAGTTTGGAGCACCGGACAGAGAAACAAAGTACAGAGCCATTTTCCTCCAAGCACGTTTGAGTAAAATTGGAGAAAAAGAATGCAGATAAGGGCACCTGCGGTGGTGTTAAACCGCGAGCATAACACCAGTAAGTATTTAAAGTGAAGCTCAATTGGTCCACACTCATACGGAGGGCAAGCGCTACCCCAGGACAAGGACAGTAATGTCCAGTGTGAAACTAAAATGGTGGTTGAAAGATACTTTTTTCCTGGCACCTTTTAATCTGGGGTCACGGCAGAGGTTTGGGGCTCATGCTGTGGCCCAGGACAGGTAGACGTCATTGTCCAGTGAAACTAGAATGGTGGTTGAAAGCACTCCTTTTTCGGCACTTTTTAATCTGGGGTCATGCAGGTTTGTGGCTCATGCTGTCGGCCCAGGACGGGATAGGTCTATGTCCAGTGAAACTAAAATGGGGGGTAAAAGACCCCTTTTTTGCGGCACTTTTTAATGTGGGGGTAAAGCAGGTTTGGGGGGTCTGCTGTGGCCCAGGGCGGTATAGTCAATGCCCAGGAAACAAAAAAGGGGTTAAAGACTCCTTTTCCCCGGACTTTTTAATCTGGGGTCAGACAGGTTTTAATGGTCATTCTGCGGACAGGACAATATAGTAAATGTATTAAACTAAATGGGGGGTTGAAAGCTCCTTTTTCCGGCATTTTAAATTTGGGGGGTCATGCAGGTATGGGGTCATGCGGGGCCCCAGGACGGTATGTCCAAGTCCATTTTAAACAAAATGGTGGTTGAAAGACCCTTTTTTTCTGCACTTTTAAATCTGGGGTCATGCGGGTTTTGGGGTCATGCTGCGTTCCCAGGACGGGGATATTCAAGTCCAGTTCAATAAAATGATGGTTAAATCATACTGCTTCTCCCACTTTTTAATTTGGGGGGTGAGGGTTTAAGGGGTCTGGTTGTAAAAAAGACAGGGATAGGAATGGTGTTGATTTTTTTTCTGTGGCTTTTATAAACCCAAGTGTGTTCCTAGATGTACTTCCCTTTTACTGTTTTGGAGTAAAAATTTCCGCTTCTCCCGCCCCCCTTTTGGGGGAAGAATGAAGGTTTTTTTCTCTCCCTGACTTTAATGGGATCGAATAATCTACTATCCTATGATATCTTGTCGATGATGGCGCTACGCCACGACCCTAGAGGCCAACGTAAACGTCAACATGTCCCTTTGCGGTATCATTATTGGTAATGTTGGTCTTGGTATAGTGGATTTGTTTCATAGCAGTATGATTGGGATATGTATGTAACGGCATGACTTATTAAGAGGTCCCGGTAAATTTCTCATGGTCTAGAGGGTGGGGGTGGCGTGAGGGGGTACCATCCAAAAGTTTGCCATGGGGCCCAGGCTTTTCTAGTTACGCACAGTCCCGCTAAGAAAATGATGAATGTTCACTCACCTGTTTACTAGTGTTGTGTTAAAATCGGTGCAGGGAAATTTATCGGGTGCCAGGAAAAACCCTAAACCAAAAAGCGAACTCCCACACGGATTTAAAAAAAAATCCAAAAATCTTATTATTAATCCCAATAGTATCACAAAAATTTAAATCATAGCGCTAGAAAATGCACATGCATCTTACATATTTCAAGTCTTTTTACAGATTCTTAGGGGGACATGTATGAAGATCGGCGTGTCGAAGCGCATGTTTTCAGGTTTATTACCGTGAAAACTGCGTCTCATGTATGTCGGTGCCGAAGTGCGCTCTTAAATGCAGGCCCTTTCGCCCCCCCCCGGAAAGACCACATTAGGGGGTTGCCGTTGAGCTGTAAGGGCCCCCACATTTTGGGGGCATTCATACATGCATCAGATTGGAAATGGGTGCGTCCCCCCCCAAAACGCCCACGAACGCCCCTTTTTTTGGCGCATTAAAAAGTGCCAAACCCTTTGCCCCTAAAGCGCATTAGGTGCGCCCGACAGGGGGACCCGGGCACAGGGGGCCCATTTAACCTGAAAATGTCCCCCTTAATCGAGAAATGGATTACCAAGAACCCCCTTAAATTAATTATACAGCATTTCCCTGAGGTTTAAACCCCTAATAAAACACAGAAAAAAAATACTAGCAAAAACACTAACATCTGAAAAAAAAAAGACATGCATAATTAAAAAATTATAAATCTGTCTTATAATTTAATCTAAGGGTCCCTTTGTGCAATGTTAATATCCAAAAAGCTTCCCGCTCGGTCAGCTGTTTTCTCCAATCTACTCTTCTTAGCGTTTTTTTTACTCTTTCTAGAGCAAACAAAAATTAAAACCCAATTTATAGTGCGGGGAATTCTGTCTTGATCGGGGGGATCTTTTAGATTGCCAGATTGGGGAGTCGGGAAGGGAATTTTTTCCCCCTAAAATGGGGACAATTAGTTTTCTCCTCATTGGGTTTTTTTTGCCTTCCTCTGGTCAACACCTTTAGCAAAACAGGCTGAACGGATGACGTCTTGTTTTTTTTTCGGCCTTACAAACTATGTAACTATGTAATACGATTTGGGACACATTTCTTGTGTACATCCTATAAGCAATTTACAATATACAACAGGGACTTTGACAATTTTTTGATTCTTATTTATTTTTCTTTTTTGTCACCATTGATCTAAAATACTGGATCGTGCTTTGGCACATACCCATTCGGTTTCCCAAACATTTAAAACTACCATTAGTTTAATCCAATTTGACAATGAGTACTTTGTGTTTGGGAGATAAAAAGATTGGAGAAAAAAACGTTACCTAATTTAAATTTTTTGCTAAAAATTTTGAAACCCGGGGGTTTAAAATATTGTTTTTTAAAATAAATCTGTATATAATTTTGGAAAAAATTTGTTGAAAATTGATTTAATTTAAAGTTAAACTTAACGGTTTTGGGCCAAATCCCTTTCACATTCGGGCTCCTGGGCGGCTACATGGAATGAGGAAAACTCATCCAAAGAGTGCGCTGTGGAGCTCCTGGGCTTTTTCCCCCATAAACCTTTGCTTATGCAAAAAGTAGTGAGGTCGGAATGGAAAGTAAACCCTCACCCCGAAAAAATTTATTGGTTCCTCTCCTAGGGAGAATTTTTTCCCCCCCAAACCCACTCGCCTCTCACCAGCCAACCCATAAGTCTAAAAAGACTGACAGGGGCAAATCCCGAAACCGTTGTATTGAATTTAAAACTGTTTGGCAAAATCCCTTTACATTGGCTCCTGCGACTACATGTGAACTGAGGAAAACAACCCAAATAAGTCGCGTGGAGCCCTCAGCTCTTTTCCCAAAACCCATTGCTTTAAATGCAAAACAGTCATGAGGTCTGAATGGCAATTTAAAACCCTAAAACCCACCCCCAATTTATTGTTTCCCTCCCAAAGAAGACTTTTCCCCTTGAATTCGGTAATACTATTAAATGATTATTTAAATTGGGTTGTTAAGTATATAAAACCCTTTCCTTTTTTTTAAAAATTTCGTATTTTTTTTTAGTTTCCCTAATAAATCACTACATCCATTTATGCCCCCCTGCAATGGGGTTTTTATGCACTGACCTAGATCTTGGGGGGCAAAAACCCGGGGCACAGCTGATGCAAGGCACATTCTACGGAAAAGAGAACTGCTGTTTCTGGAAAAGAGTAATTTCCCTTTTAAACTAAAATTTTTTTACTTTTTTCCATAAAGAACAAAGCTTTAAAACAAACTTAAATATGATATATCATCATGGTATAATGTAACAAAACAAAACGTAAAATAAAGCAAAATACTAAAGAATTCCTACAAATTTACAAAGGGGTTTACAGAACGAAAAATAAATTCCCCCGGTGTCAACGGATCAAAGAGAATTCGGTTGTAATTGTCTAGATTCAAGTTTTGGACCTCACTTTTTTTTTGTGAACAAAGACTTCGGGTTCTTGTTTTATTCTTTGCTAAAAGTTAACGCTTCAAAAAATAAAAAATTACAGAAAGAGGTGAGTCTTCCCAAATTTTTTCCCCTGTATCTGGGTTTAAAACCATTGCGGAGGTAAGCTAGAGAGATTTCGCTTTTGTTGGTAGTTTTTTCATGAAAATTTCCTTAATACGGAGTGAGGGGGGTTTCCAATCTTAGCAATGGTTATCGGTTGCCCAGTATAGAAAAAGCGCTGTTTTTCTCAGAAGTGGAATACAATGAGGGCAAATCCCAAAAAGCCAGAAAAGGGGTAAGGTGCAGCCCCCACAAAAATTCAGTAAATATTATATTTTTCAAATTTCTCCCACGCAAAATGCTGGGTAAATTCCACCCCATAGTAAAAATGTCCCTGTGTGAAAACCCTCCAGCACAGTGGTGAAGTTTGAGGGGCAAAATGTGCACTCGGGAGGGGGTTTTCAAAAACGGAAGGTGGAGTTTTTTTGTATTTCCCGGGGGTTTTTTACATTTAAATGTTTAAAGGGGGTAGAAAAGGGTGTTCCCCAAACCTTGGGGAAAAACATCCCAGTTCTTCTTCCCACTTTACTATGTAGCTCGGTTTGGTTGATTGTGTCCCCTCCAGGAGAAGTTTGTATATAATAGATATGCCTTTATCGAAACCTTTTTTCCCTTTAAAAATTTTTAAATATGGGGAATGTATCTTAGGTTTCCGGGGCCAAGACCAAGTGTTGATTATATGTCTAACCTGTAAATATTTAAAAAAGTTATTGCGGGTTTACAGAATTCTTTCCCTTTTTCCTTTAAAAAGGCTTTAAACCTCACCTTTTATATAATTGATCTATTTCACTAAACCCGAGATATCCAATTTTTTAAGAGAGTTTTTGGTAAGGCTAAATGAAAAGGGTATAGGGGAAAAATGGGCGAATTGTTTTAACACCCTGGAATTTGTTTTGAAATTTTAGGAAAAAATTTTGGTTCAACGAAAAAAAAAGAACTTTGGGGGGACTTTTCGGGGGGAACAATGTGCTTTTGTTGATAAAAAAGGCTGCGGCACATGGCGGTACATGGGGGAAACACTCGGAGGAAGAAGGGGGTCCTGCATGACATGGGCGAGAGAAGCCAACGAGACCGGTGGGAAATTTTTGACGCACCGCACTATATAAGTGGGCGCGACGCCGGGGGCTACACTCCTCTCACGTGCTCATCAGGGAAGGTGTTTGCCTTTGGCGATAGCTTTTTGAAAAATTGATTTTTATAAAACCCGGTTTTCTGTGGAGTTTTCCCCAACCCTTGGGTTTTAGGGGGACTTTTTCTTTTAAAAATGTTCTTTTTCCCAAATTTTTTTGGGTTTTGGGGACTGAAACCCAAAGTGTAGCTTTCCATTTGAAACTGCAAAATTTTACATTAAAATATAAAAGGGGGGATCAAAGCCAGTTTCCTGTTGTTTCATTTAAAAAAAAACAGCGTTTTTACAAAACAAATCCCACTTTTTTTTTGGGCCTGCTAAATCTATTGCGAAAATTTACACCCGGGGGTTAATTAAGCGTTTTTTTTTGTGGTTTTCGCCCCCAAAAGAAACCCTTTCTTTTTTCAACCCCAAAAAATTATAAAATTTTTCCTGTACCCAAATTCACCAGCAAAGGTTTAAAATACAATTGTTTCTCTTGTTTGTGTGGCGTAGAAAAAAACCCCCAATTGTAACACGCTACAAAGTCCCTTTTTTGGGTTGGCCCCAAAATTTTTTGGGGGGAAAAATTTACATCCGGGTTTTTAAATTTAAAGCATTGTTTTGCGGGTTGTGCTGACCCCAAGAAACTGTCTTTTTCAACTTCAAAATATAAAAATTTTTTTCCCCTGTAGCCTAATTCAAAAAGCAAAGGTTATTAAAACGTATCTCTTGTGTTTGGGTAAAAAACCCGGGCAATTTAAAACCACGCTACAAAGCTTAAAATTTGTGAGGCTAAAATTCTTTGGGCCAATTTACATCCGGGGGTTTTAATTAAGTTTTTGTTTTGTTTGGTGTGCGGCCCCCAAAGGGAAACCTCTTTTTTTCAACGGCAAAATATAAAAAAATTTTTTCCTGTACCCCTAATTCAAAAAGAAAAGGTTAATTACAAATTTTATCTCTTTTTTGTGTGCGTAGAAAACACCAATTGTAACACGCTACAAAGCAAACTAGTTTGTGGGCTAAATTTCTTTGGGCCCAAATTTACATCCCAGAGGAAATTAAGCGTTTTTTTGGGCTGGTGTGCTGACAAAAATAAAACCGTTTTTTTTCAATCCCAAAATATATAAAATTTTTCCCTGTACCCTTTAATTTCAGCCCGAAGGTTAAATTTTAAGCCTGTTTGTCTTTTACATTTAGTAAAACAACAGTTTTTTTTAAACGACACATACAAGAAAATTTTTTTCCGGGAAATTTGTGGAGGGGCCAATTTTATACCCAAGGGTTCCCCAAGCTTGTTACGGGGTTTTCTTTTGGAGTCAAAAACGGGGTTTGTATATTTATAAATATACAATATCTTTCTAAAACAGTGTCTGTATATTTTAGAACAAACAGAAAAGGGTCGGGAAAGGAGAGGGGGCGGCTCTGCACCGCGAGGGGCCTTGTCAAAAACATTCCGGGAAAGGGGGCCCGGGTTCACAGCACCGAAGGGGACGTGAGCAGGGGGTCCCCGGGTTTGGAGGGCCACAACTGCCGAGTAAAATTAGCGGCCGTTTTGTTTTTTCAGCCCCCCCAAGGGTTTTTGAAGGTTTTGACTGGGGTTCCATCCTTTTCCTCCCAGTTGACATCGAAAACCCCACCCAAGGATTCGGTGGGAAAACCCCCGACACAACCATTATTTGGGCCCAACCCCGGGGAAGCGGGTCAGGGGCCCACCCCTTTCCCCGTCACCCCCGCCCCCCCGCCCCATCCCGGTTCCCTCAGCCAGAATTTTATATTTGGTCGGGGGTCAGCCCCATATAAAGCGAGGATAAAACCAATTTAAAGGAGGGAAACCCCCGGCTATTTGGGAAAGCAAAAGAAAGGGGGCCCAAATATCGCCTGCTTCTTGCAGTATGGGGAAAAAAGTATAGATGTAGGGAGTGGCATGGGGGCCCATGTTGTGAAAAAGTCACCTCGGCAAACCCAAAGACCGGGGATGGGGGCCGAAAGTGACGATGAAACAAAAAATAGTTTAAATAAAGTACCCGCCCGGGGCCATTTTGGGGGCCCCGGGTTTTGGGCAAGGGCTTCATCATCGTCAGGAGAGGGGGGCAAAAAGCTTCGCACAGGCACAGCGGGATCCAACAATGGGTTGTGTGGCCGTGAGGCAGCAGGATAGCAGCAGGGGTGAGGTCGGGAGCCAAGCGGGCCCCGGGGGTAAAAAAAAAAAAAACCCGCTTTTGGGGGGGGCCCAAAAAAGTAGCGGCAAAAGGGGGTCAAACGAGGCAAGCGGCGGCAGTAGTCACTCATGCGGAGCTTTTTGGGGGGTTAAAAAACCCATCTCGGCGGGTGGCGTTTCTTTGCCTAAGACACCGGGAGGAGCCGGGAAAATGGGTAAATTTTTAGAATCTGTGGCAGGAAAATGAAGCGGGCCCGGGGCAACGTTTGGGACCCCCCGGGCCCCGCGTCAACACATGCAGCGTACCATCCGGGGCCGGGGAAAAAACGTGGCTCAGAGTGGTGGCCAACCTGCCGCCCCGGGAGCAACAGCAAACAGCAGCAGCGCCCAGGGGGCCCCCCATCCAATTTCAGCCACAAAGGGTCCCCACCTCTGCAGAAGGGAGTGTTTTCTCTTTTTACTTTATCTTTCCCCCCAGATGCTCCCCGCTCTCGTACTCAATTTGGGGCCCGCAGTCCCTTCAGCGGGCGATTGCAAAAAAAGAAAACCCGTAAGCGTCCAACCATCCCAAGATGCAGAGCTGACCCCGGGTCCGTCCAAGTTGTTGGGGACTGCAGTCCCCCCCCTTTCCCAAAAAAGGGGGACTCTGCACGGGTTTAGAGGAAATAGGCTTTTGCCAGGAAAATGGAGAGTT
This sequence comes from Phyllomedusa bahiana, assembly GCA_025379985.1. NCBI lineage: Eukaryota > Metazoa > Chordata > Amphibia > Anura > Hylidae > Phyllomedusa > Phyllomedusa bahiana. The sequence continues at coordinate 10,522 of JAODAL010009264.1, read as the reverse complement.
CCAATCCGTAAAATTTTTTTCCCCAAAAAGGGGGGAGTACCCAGCACTTTCCCTTTAAAAATTTGAACAGAAAGGTGGGTCAGCCCTTTAGCTTATCGGTTTGTTCCAAGGTGCAAAGGTGCGCGACGTTGGGGCGTAAAAAACGGGGCAGGCCCCCGTACAAAGTCCTTTTTTCGGCCCCCCGGGTGAATGTTTCTTCCCGCCCAAGGGACACCAAAAAACTTGGACAGGAGACGCCGCTTTTCCTCCACGTTGTCAAAACGGGGCACCTGCGCCAAAGCCCCCCCTCCCCTCCTCCACCACCACCACCATCTCAGCCCCCCAATTTCTCTCCATCATTTCCACATGTGGGGAGGGGACAGCGGTGTTTACCAGGTTTTTACACCTGGCTTGCCTGGCGAACGAAGTCACCCCAGGGGGGAACGCTCCGGAAAAAGCAAAAGAAGGGTCGATTTTGTGGCTTTCTCCGCGCCAACCCCCCAAATCGGGGAAAAAAAGGGGGAGGAAATTTGGGGGGAGCTGGGGGCCCCGTCCCCCGAGGAGGGGGTGGCCCTTCCCCGCAAAAAACGCAAGTTTTTCAATTTTGGGTTTTTGAAAAGGTTCCTGAAGTCTTCCACTTTTTCTTTAGAACCTTCTGAAAATGGCCCCGGGGAAAAAGTGCATTTCACTTTATTTCCCTTCGTACAAAACCAGGAACAACCCCCCTCGGGTTGCCCCGGGCAGAACGGCCCCTCCCCCCAAAACCAAAAATTGATTGCTTTTTCCACCCGCTGGAATTCCGCCTTTCACATGTTGGCCGACTGTATGAACAAGGGGAAAAAACATTTAAGATTTTTTTTATGATTTCCCGGGGAACAGAAGTACTCCCTTTTGTAACTTTGGGTGTCAGCCCGTGGCAGCTCATTGGGGTGACACCTGCCGTTTTTGAGGGCCCTTTCCAAAGGGGGGTGCGTTATTTTTTCAGTCGCCAGGGCTACGGGGTGAAAAAAAATCATTCCCCTTCTTCCCTGTCCTGGAACAATGGAAAAAACTGTTGGGCAGGGGTCTGGGGAAGTGGCGACCCACATCTCGGGGGCCCCTGAGTCCGGTGGGGACTGAAATGGGGGGGAGGAAGGGGAGGACAATTTGGGGCAGAAGCATTGTCTGGGGGAATGAGGGGATTTTCTACCCCGGTGAAAAAGAGAGGAGGACAGGGGGCAGCTGGAGGAGGTGGATGGAGATTTTGGGGAAAATGAGGCAGTTTACCCCCAAGCACCGTGGCAGTATTACAGTGGAAATGGGGCAGGGAAACCCCTTTGGGGTCCTTGTGCAGATGGCCCCCAGGGATGCTTATTGTGGCTAGTGGGCAGCCGAATAGTCAGCATCCGGCCCGAGGGAGACCTTTTGGCCCCAAACCCCAAATTTAACCCCCCCGTAACCCCGGGCCAAAATGGGAGCCTTTTTCCCAGCTATTGAAAAGGGAAAAAACAAACTCAAATACAAAGGGGAAAATCCCCCGTAATCAGTTGGGGTGCCCGGCTATGTGCGGCATCGTCCCTCCTCGACAGGCTGACCGGGGGGTTTCCCAGCGCTCACGAAATACTGCCCCTGGCTGCCGAGGGAAGGGGGGGGGGTAGGGCAATAAACCCGTTTCCCTCAGTAATAACCAAGGGTTTGGGGTCACTGAAAGACAGCCCTTTCCCTTTACCCGCCCAGTGAAAGGGGGGCAGTTCCCCCCAGCAGCAGCACAGGGGCCTGGAGCAGTTCCCCGAACCAAAAAGGTTGTGGGCCCAAATTGGACAGCCCCTCTTCCACCTCAGCAAAAAGAAACCCTGGACTTTTCTGGGCAAACCCAAAAAGGATTTTGTGGCCGCAACTTCCCAATTTGCAGTGGAAAAAGCTGTCCCCGCCCGGGGGGTTGTTGGGGGCATAGAGGGGTTGGTTTTTTAGTGCGGCGGGGGCCCTGTAAACCCCCAAAGGGGAAACCCCCTTTTTTCCCCGGGAAATGTTTTGGAAAAAGAACTGACCCCTTTTTAAGATGAATTTAGGGGTGGGTGGCCAGGGTTTTACACACCCAATTTTCCTTTTGGCTCTCCTCTGGTTCCAAAATTCCCGGGCCCCAGCCCTATTCTGAAAGCCCGCCACCCACCCGATTCCCCACATCTTTCTGACAGTTTCTCCATTCTGCCTACCACCATCCTTTTCCAGGGGCTGGGGATTGCCACCCCACCTAACAACCTCCCTTTTTTGTTTCCACTGTCTGGGCCCATGGCCTTTCTGCTGTGGGGTACTGGCCCTGTCCCCACACTGTGTCATTGTGCCCCTGCCTGACCCCATGCTGCTGCCCCGCCGTGACCCCCTCTTCCGTCCCTTGTGCCCCTCTGTGGCTTCCTCCTCTTTTTTCCAAACCCCCGAAAAAGTATTGTGCCCCTGCCCGATCTCATGCTCCCGGGTGTCGTGGGCCTCCACCTGTTGATTGTGCCACTCCCGTGGCCTTTAAAACTGTTTTGCCCCCTCCAGAAGGGATTGGCCAAATGCCTGAACTCATGCTGCGCTGTCGTTGGGGAAATCCACACTGTTTCATTGTGCCACCTGTGGCCTAAAACTGTTTTTGCCACCTCCAGAATGTCATTTTTCCCCTGCCCGATTTTCAAATGCTGTCGGACCTCCCCACTTTTTGTGATTGTGCCACCTGTTTGGGCCCAATACTGTTTTGGGCCCCCTCCAGAAAAGCAATTGTGACCCTGCCCGAACTCATGCGCTGCTTGTCGGGACCCCACACTGTATCATTGTTCCAATTTTGTGGGGGAATTTGTTTTGGCCCCCCTTCAGAAAGTCATTGGGGCCCCCTTTTCCTTTATCCATTCTGCTGCTGTCGTGACCCCACACTTTTAAATTGTGCCACTTGTGGGCCCAATACTTTTTTCCGCCTCCCGAATGTCAAATTTGGGGCCCCTGCCGACCCCTTTCTGCTGCCGCCCGTGACCTCCAAGTTTTGATTGTTTCCCCTCTGTTTCCCAATTCTGGTTTTCCGCCCCCAGAATGCAATTTTTGCCATGCCTGATTTTCATACTTTGGTGTGTTTTTGAAACCCCCCCAACTGTTTCAAATTTTGCCACTCTGTGGCCAAATATGTTTTTGCCGGCCCCCCAGAAAGGGCCCTTGTGCCACTGCCTTATCTCATAAAAGCTGCTGGGGGTTTGTGGGCCCCCACACTGTATCATTGTGCCACTCTTGGGGGGCCCAATACTATTTTTGCCCCTCCAGATGCCCTTGTGCCACTTTTCCCGACCTCAAACTTTCTGCCCCCCGGGGACCTCCAACTGTTTGATTGTGCCCCCTTGTGGCCTAATTTCTGTTTTTTTCCGCCTCCAGAATTCATTGTTTCCCCCGCCTGATTTTCCCTAAGCCCGCCGCCGTGACCTCCACACTGTTTGACTGTTTCCCCTCTGGGGCCTAATTTCATTTTAAGGGCCCCCTCCAGAATGTCAATTTTGCCACCCTGATCAATTTCTGTGCTGTCTTCCCTCCACCCCTGTATCATTGTGCCCCCTTTGGGTCCTATTTTCGTTTTGCCCCCCTCCAGAATGTCAATTTTGCCAAATGCCCGATCTCAAACTGGGTGGGGCCCGTGACCTCCACACGTGTGATAGTGCCACTCGTGGCCTAATACGGGTTTAAAAGGGGCCCCCTCCAGAATGCATTTTTGGCCCCCCTTTCCTGTCTCATATGCTTTCCTCCCTGACCTCCACACTGGTGTTGTGGGCCCCTCTGTGGGCCTAATATTTTTTTTGCCGCCTCCAGAATGTCTTGTTTCCCCCTGCCCTGATTCATTCTGGGTGCTGGGGGCGTGACCTCCACACTGTTTCCCTTGTGCCCCTCTGTGGCTTCCCGTGGGTTTTTTCCCCCCCAGAATTTCATTGTGCCCATGCCTGCCCCAAGCTGGGGGTGGCTGCCCCCCGCACCTTTTCCCCCCTCTGTCACTAATTGGGGGCCACCCCGAGCTCTCACTTGTTTTTTTTCCCGTTTCGCTGGCCTGACTTTTTCAGGCAACATTTTTTTTTTTTCCCCCCTTTTAGTTTTTTGGTCAGTTTTTGCCCCCTTAAGTTTCCCAGGGGAAATTTTTTAGTGAACGATTCTAAGACGGCGGGATTTATCTGCGTGTATAAAAAAAAACAACCCTTGTTGAAAACCCAAAAAAAAACTCCCCCTTTATATTTAAGCATGGCACAAGTTTTTTACGCACCCCGCAGCTCTTTAGTCCAAACCTGGAAAAAACTGCTTTTTAATGTGATTGTGCCAAGTAAATTTGGAACCGAATTTATTTTTTTTTCGGAAAATTTTGGCGAAGTTTACCGGATCGAATTTTTTAAAATTTTGCCCATCCTAGTTAAAGGGCATTTAGCTTTAAAAACCAAAAACACCCATTTATTAGTCCCTTAAATGGGGCCCGACCAAGGCCCCTCCAAAGGGATGTTGTACAGAGGGGGGAAAAAGCAAAGCAGGATACTTGAGAACCCAATAACCCGCTTTGAGGAAATTTCCCTTTATTGGGAAAGTGGAGTAACCGAGGGCAATTTTTATGTGTGACCAAAGGGGGGGTCTTGGGGCCTTCCAAAGATATTTACGGAAAACTAGGATTGAAGCTAAAAAATTTTAAAAATTTAGGTTTGGGGCAGAAAAATCCACCTCTGTTGACAGGGGCTATATAGAAGTTTTTGGTTTAAATCTTTGGGATTGCTTATTTCCCCCCTTTTAAATTTGAACCCGTAAGGTTTTGCGTTAAAAAAAACAAAGTAAGGGGTTGTGGGAAGGGTGTAAAAGGGAAGGCTCTTGAAACATATAAAAAGCGGGGGTAGTAAATCATTTTTACTAAGGTTTTTTTTCCCCCAATCCCCGGGTGGAAAAGACAAACCCGCCGGATCCCTTTTTTCAGTTAAAGTTTTGTGTAGAGCTTCTAAATTTGGGTTTATGGTTTTTTGTGGGGGGGGAGGGAGGATTTCAATTCCCCAAAAAGGTAATTGACTTATTTTGACCCGATAACCCAAAAAAACACTTAAATTTTTTTCTTTTTGGGGGTCATTTTTATGTAAAGGGAAAATTTGGACTTTGTCATATTTAGTTTTTTTAAAATGATATTGAGGCTTTTAAAAATTTAAAATCTTAGTAAGGTTTAAAAGTGACCCGCCCCTGGATTTTTTTGACAAATAATTAGAATGGGCATTTGGGGAATAAGCTTTAAATTTTTGATCTGTCCCATAGATTTAAAAAAAAAAACCAGATATTAGAGAAGGGAAATTTTGGGCATTTTTGGGGTAGTGGGTTTTAACGGGACAGACAAAAAATCAGTGGGGAGGGGGCAAACCTTTCCCGTAACCCCCTTGTGATGGGAAAGGGAAAATTTTTATGAGGAAAACCCGTAAGGAAAAAACTTTAAAATTAGGGGGAAAAGAAAAAAAAGTTCCAGTAAACCCCACCAACCCCGGCCCTTTGAATCCAAAATTTTAATAAAACCTTTTCTCGGGTTTGTCCCAGGGTTTAGCCGTCAAAACTTTTTTTAAACGTCTAATGAGAGTAAGACAGAAGGGGAGTTTGGTTTTAAAATTTAAAATTTTTTGTAAGATTTTAAGTACTCTTTTTGAATTCCCCCTCACGTGCCTTTGGGGGCCTTTTACAAAGCCCCCCCCTGGTTTCCTTTTTGATAATAAAGGGTAAAAAAAATTTTTTTCAGGGCCGGGTTTGGGTAAATTTTCGAAAAATAATTTAAATGTCACAATTGAGTAATGAAATAGGCCTGTAGTTTGTGACTTGATCCAAGCTCTTCCCTGGTTTGGGGATGGTAGGGGTCTCCCCTTTCTCCATTATAGTTGTAAAAAACTTTTAGAAAGTGGGGGGGCAAGAGTAGGCAAAATAATTTATAGAAATTCTTTAAATTAGACCATCGGGTCCGGGGCCTTTTTTTAGTTTAGAAGAAAACCAAAAAATTACCTTTTCCCACTTTTTCAAATTCAAAATGGTTTGCTCAGGGTTGCTAAGTGTTTTTTTTTCCTTTTGGGGGCAGGGGGTTCCCTTTTTGTAGAAATTCTCTGAAATTTTGATTTGGGTGAGGGGAAAGGCATAAAAGGGGTCTTCTTTTAAGTTATAGAGTTTTGGGTAGAAAGGCCCAAAAATTTCCCTTTCCCCAAAAAATTGGGGATCACGTTTTTTAAAAATTACGGGTTTTTAGTCAAAAAAGGGGAAATCTTATTTTTTGACCCTGTAAGGATTTAACCTTTTTGACAGAACTTAAAAAGGGGCAAATTTCTTTTGTACTAAATTTCCATTTGGGGTCTGGAAAAATGGGCTTCATATTGACTGAAAGTCTAGTTTTCGAAAGTTTTATGTCTACTACCCATTTTTTTTTCTTTTAAGTATTTGGAAAAAGGGAATTTTAAATTTGAATTGTTTTCAAGGAGTTTATCTTTGAATTGGTCTTTTTAAGTTTTTTTGCCCCTTTTGTGTTTCTCCCCCGGAAAAGCAATTTTAAATTTCCAAAACCCTCTTATTCCCAAAAGCCCTTATGGGGCACCCCCACAAAGTCTCAGGATGGGGAGGAAGGAGAGTTTAATTGGAAGTAATGTCGCAGTGCATCATGGAGCTCTTTCACTATATCTTGCGACTTCAATAAAAAATTATTAATTCTCCAGGATGTAAAAGGGCCTTTAGGGAAGGTATTTGCTAAGGTGAGATAAACAGGGGCATGGTCTGACCATGTAGCCGTACCTATTTTTCTTTGAGTTTGAAAAATTTTTTAGTGTTTTTTCCTTCAAATTTGGGTAAAAAAATTCAAATCGGGCCCAGGGGTTTTTTTTAAAATGAGAATAAAAAAGTTTTTTAATCAACCCTTGTTGGCGTTTTTTAAAATAAGAGTTTGGAAAAACAGTAAAGGGGCCCCTTATTAATTAAAAAATTTTGGGCCCTCAACAGTTTTTTCTGTTTTTAATGGGCTTTGTTACTTGCTGAATGGCCTGGCAACTTCGGGGATTTTTTAAATTATTGGATAATGCTAACCAATGGGAAACCTTTGATTTTTTAAAACGGGCACTTTTTAATTTAGGGGAGCTACGCTTCAATAGGGGATTAGTAAATTCCCTTAAAGGGTAAATATCACTTTGCTTAGGGCAAATTTATCAGCTGTATAGAAAGCAGGGCCAAAAAGGAAAATTAGTTTTGTGCAATCCAAACGGGATTAACGCCCCAAAAATTTTAAAAGTGGGCCAGTGATCTCTCCTTGCACAACTGGGGGTTTATAAAAAAAGGGGCCCCCGGGGCAAGGAGGAGATTTATTCCCTTTTTTTATTGGGGGCCTCTTTTTCGGGGATATTAAAGGCAGATTTTTAATTAAAAAAAAATTCATTTTTTAAATACGGGTCCCTTTTAAACAGAAAGGTGCCCGTCTCCAGGGGAAACCTGATGCGATCCCAAAAAGCCCCTCAAACCCAACATTGACCTTTTTTTGGAACCCAAGCCGTTTCCTGCGAGGGAGGAATGGCGCCCCCCCCCCCCCGGGTGATGGCATTTGGGGGCACAGCGTCGAGGGTTCGGAGCTTCCCCCCTTGCCCGGAGCTGGTTTTGCAGCACTTTGGGGCCCTTTTTATCTCTTGGGCCCTGCAGTTAAATTTTTCCCGGGCCCGGGGGCGGGTAAAAATTTGGTGTTTTTTTTCCCGCCTTGGGGGGAAATTCTATGGGTTTCCAGGGGCCAAAAGAGCGGTTGGTGGGGGCCCGGGGCAATGCCAACTACTGAAATTTGCTGAGAAACTTTCACCCGCCTGGGATGGGGTTCTTGGGGGTGGCCCCCCGGGGCCCCGGCTCTAGGGGCGGTTTTGCTGGGGATCCCGGGACAGATTTCCCCTCGGGGACTTTCGGGTTTTTTTAAGGTTTGGGGGAAAGGGCCCTTTTTTGCTGCCCCGTTTTTTGGCGTCCGCTCAAAAATTTTGGGGGTTTTGCATTTTTGCGCCCAAACTCCCCTCGCTCCCTGAGCTAGTCCCCGGGGCGGGCAAACCCCTACCCTTTGTCTCCCCGGATGCCCCTCCACACTCCTGGCTTCAAGAGCCCCCAAAAAAGGGCGTTTTTTCATGGGCCGGGGCCAGAGGTTTATTTCGGCTGTTTTTCAGTCTTCCTTAAAGAACCCCCTTTTCACACGTCTGGTCCCCAGCAGGACCAAGCCACGCCCCCCAAAAGCAGATTCCTTTTTTGTAATTTGGACAACTCCATTTTTGAATAAGGTTTTTTTCTTTTTTAAAATTTTTTTTTCAAAACCTTTTTTTTAATTTAATGGGCTATTTTGTTCAGTATTTTCAAAGGGGGCCTTTAGAATCATAACATTTAGGACAAGTAATTTTCCTCAAATGTCCTAGGTAATGCAATTGTTTTTTTGGGGACATACTTTGAGTTTAAAAACACATTTCAGTTAAATAATTTCAATGGTCCAGATGGCCCTTTTACCACAAAGTTTTTTTAAAGAAATTCAATTTGTGGATTGCTAATCCATATGATTTGTTTTTTCCAACCCATTTTCAACAGGAGGTTTTTTCTGAAGATTAAAAAAATGTCATATATTGTTCCATTTCACACAAGGGTGTAAAGAACCCACAACCATTAACATAAATCTCTAGTTGGGAAAAACAAAAAAAAACTCCCTGAAGCAGAAGATAACTGACAAAAATTTCAATGATTTCTTTATGTAACAAAAGGGGGAAGGATGAAAATTGGGCTGCTTTGGGAAAAAAATTTAAAAATCTGAAAAAATTTTTAGGGAAATTTTTTGGTACAGTTGCATATAAAGAGCTCATAGATTATTGAAAATTTAACTTAATGTCTGAATAGTTCAGTGAATTCCCAGTTGGCTAAAGAATACATATCAGAGTATTGATGTTAATGTAGTACATTCTATACTGGTTAAAATTGTGACCCCCAAGTTTTTTGTTCTTTTTTAAAAATGTAAACAACTGTAACCGACAATATTTTTTGAACACAAAGTTTCGGGCTAAAAACCATGTTCTTTTTAATTTGTTTGTGACTGACATAGGAGAAGGTTTGGTAAGTAAGGTTTTTTTCTTTTTTTCCCCAAAGAAAAAAAAGGTGTGCAATAGAATTGATATTCCTGAGTTGTCTATAACAATAGGGATGATTTAGCCTTATTTGATAATTGGTCAAAACAGTGGGAACGCGTGCAATATTTTTCCCAAAAGTAGAGATAAAAAAAATCAGCGCTCTGTTAAACCAAGAGTTCTAACAGCTTCAAAATGAGACAAACCCCTGCAGGCAATTTTAGGGAAATTTTTTGCTAATTCTTTTGGGGCATAGCTAGAGGGGAAAACAGCAGAGAGAGAAAATAGGGCTGAAGGGCACCATATCTAGAATATTTTGTTCAATTTTGAAGACCCTACCTACAAAAAGGCACTGAGACAGCAGAGTTTTTATTTTAAAAACTAAACAAAAAAAGGGGAAAGGTTTTCAGCACAAAATTAATCAGAAAGCTACAAAATTTTTATTTCCTTAGGAAAGAAAAAGAAAGGAAAAATAAGAGTACGTCCCTGGGCTTTTATAAAGGGGCCTAATGGGAGTTTTACTACATTAGAGACTGATGTCGCTTGGGGAATTTTTAAAACTGACCACCCCCCCGTAAACCCAGGGGAAAGCTGGGTCAGTTTCCCTGCTGTTTAATTCCCCTTTAAAACACAAAATCAAAAATTGTTTTTTTTCATTTTTCAACCCACTTACAATTTTTCTCCAATTTCCCAGTATAAATTCCAAAAATTTTGGCAAAAATTTAGTAAGAAGGGCGAAAACGATTCTAAAGAAGTGGAATTCGTTTAGAATTTTTGGGAAAATTTCGGGTTTGGAACAAGTCAACCTTTGGGTACTTTCGGGTGAACGAAGTGTGCTTTTGATTGATAAAATGGCTGCGAGGGACATGGCCTACATTGGGGCAAAAGCACTCTGGGGGGAAAAGGGCATAGCCCCCATGACATGTGCAGAGGAAAGAAAAACCCAAACAGAGACCGGGGGGATTCTGTGACTTCCCCCGGGACTATAAAAAGACCAGCGCGCCGCGGGGGGCTCACACTCCTCTCACTGTAACTGACAGGGAAGGTGCTGCTGCGGGTGATAGCGCTTTCTGAAAAACGATTTTTACACAATTTTTTTGTGGGGTGTCTCAGCTTTTCTCAGGGGACTGTTTTTCGAATGTTTTATTTTTTGGGTTTTTTGGGGGAAATTGGGATTTTGAAATCCAGTGGGGGCGTCCACTGCAGCTGCAATACAATTTAAAAACCAAGTGGGTCTAAGCCATTTCCGTTGTATTATTTAAAGAAACAAACGTTTTTACAATACAAAAACCACTTTTATTTTGGCCCGCTCAATTTTTATTTCCCAAATTTTCATCCAGGGATTTAATTAAGCGTTTTTTGCTGGTGTGCTGACAAAAATAAACCGTCTTTTTTAACGGCCCAAAAATAAATTTTTTTTTGGTAGCCTAATTCACAAGCAAAGGGTTTAATTT